>DWQT01001888.1:0-15438 GCA_018244895.1 Myscelus amystis hages
GTGTATATATATATATATATATATACATATAATATGGTTGTATGAATTTAGGTGTCTATTTGTGTGAAGGGTGCGCATGAGTATATAGAAATATATACATATTAATATTTAGGTACACACCGTAATTATATCGTAGACTCTCGATATTCACACGTAGATTATATAAACTGCATGTAGTTCTTAATATTGCAGCAGTTATTTATTTACTATGTCACCTTACATTTATGTGAACACGACCGCCTCGTGTTAGCAGCGACTACACCAGATTGAAACACAATCCAAAAGTCGGGTAGTCAAGGTGGCAAGTAGAAATTAAAGTGAATGATCGCAGTTTTTTAACTATATATTATAAATCCAAAACCGCTTGGCCTTTACACTTCATTGTATTATAAAGAAACTACCTAAATTGCAATAATTTAATACTTACCTTGTCCTGAGAAGTGGTTCACTAATAGACGCACAGACCGCGCACGACGGCAGAGAAATATGGCCGCCCAAAGTAGGTACCTACCTATATTGAATATTGAAGAACGTCAGCGCATGCACGGTATTTTTCTTAATTACAACATTTGCTGACTTTGGTTACTTGCTTTTACAGCCAAATATATCTATGGTAATTTAATCTTTTTATAATAAAAGTTAATACAATATGTTACGACAACATACGTATCAATTAAAAGGTAATTAGTATTTAATAACATTTTTTTAAATAAAAGCTGTTTGCTGACTAGTTAATAATCTTTCAGTTTTATATATTCGTAGAAATATTTCATAAGTTCAGAGGTCGTCAAAGTCAACAAAATCATCTTGAGGCTCAAGTGGCTTAATATAAGGGATAAATCAAAGTAATGTAATAGAGACAATCGTTCTCGCTTAAAACTACCAGGGAATGGAGCAGTCTGCCTGAGTCATTGTTCCCGATGGGTACAGCCTGATTTTTTTTCAAACCACGAGTAAATAAATATTTGTTAGGTAAGGGTGTTATATCGATGGCTGTATCATCGCGCACCTTTGCATATTAAAGATTTAAAAAAATAAGGATTTAAAAAAAAATCATAGGCTATACTCTCATCTCATAGGCTATACTCACACCAGACACGACAATGGATTATTTGGGTACATAATATTTTCTCCAACTCAATATTAACCCTTTACCAAATAAATATATAAATAAGCTATATTAAGCTGTTAATTTGGAGTAAAATTATTTATTTACTATATCACTTATATGAATACTAGCAATATATCACATTACATTTTAGTAATACCTTAAATTACATCTTTGCTAATTATGATAATAAAACTAAAGAAAATAACAAGAGCATCCTAAATTAATCTTGGCCAAATTTCGTTTTTTTGCTAGTAGCTCTCAATCTTTCTATAACCAAAGTAATATCTGTGATTTACGTAAAAAGAAAATTATATTATAATGATATATCTGTACATATAGTAAGATAGAAGTTTCATTTCAGACGCGCTTAGCGGCTAGCTAAGTTCGTCTGAAATGAAAGTAGCTATTAACTAACGACAACAATTTCAGGGCCATAAATGATACTTGGTTTTAAATAGTACACTGAAGCAAAGACTACTACTTACTCTGCCATGTCAATCATTTACCTAGATGACATACATGTGTCATGTGTAACAGACTAACAGATAAGCATAACGGGATAACCTTAACATTATTATACAGGTCAAAATATTATTATATTCAATTTATTCAGAGTTAATGGATATATGAGTTACTTTTACTTTATTGCCTTGTTGATATTATGTATTCGTTTTTACCTGTTTAAATGAGTTATTAAATCGTTACGACAATACAACAAATCTATACATAAATTTAATTCAAGAGGAAAGTGACTGTCGAACTGACCCAGAAATCAACCTACTGTCGAGTCTGCTTACCCTAGAATGTGAAATTTTGCTGAAATGTTCTGTTCATAAGTGTGTAATTGAGTTCCAAGAAAGAAATTTTAGAAACTTCCCTCTTAAGCAGATAAAATAGGAGTTAGAAGATTTTATGAAATACTTTGTTTTGAGATCTAGAAAATTGATTTTAGTCCACATTTAAGTATAGAATTTCAGATATACACTCTTAAATGGCAGGGTGCTGTTAGTGATTATTAAATAAATATGTAATTGACTTGAAATGACACGTAAAAAAAGTTCATTTATGTCTTAAGTATTTTAAGTAGTGCCTTTTAAGACTCCAATAATCAAAGTAACATCTCTACAACCGATCAATTGGCTCTTGGTTGGTTTACTCGTTGGTTGGTTTACTCTTAACGTGGGGTGGTGTCCTATTCTTCAACAGGACAGTCATTCCCACAATAAGCATAATAATTTGTTGGCTAATAAATCTGGATGTAAGATTAATGCATGTTTATCAGCTGTCTGATAATTATTACACTGACATTTATTGGCCAAATTTGGAATCAGGTGGCTGTGTACAGGAATGCCTTTAAATATATTATTTAAACATTAAAAATTAAATGTCATTGCCAATTGAACATACCCAAAAATAGATAAGTTTAGATTAGAATTAGAAGTCACTAAAAGAATGTTTATTTTGTAATTTACTTGGCAGTAGTCATAAAGAATTTTGAAACTAAGAATGCCTTGTTATGTTTTTGTAATTGCAACTGAGTACATATTTTATAAATTGAACAATAATAATAATAAATATAATTGATTTCGAGAAAAGCAACTGTAGGTTAGTAGGAGTTTCTATATAAAGGTATCCGGTATCTGTTGTGTAAAAGTATAAATTTCTCTAAACGTAAACTACTTTCTGTTATTATAAGTATCTGATTGATACAGGCTTTTGTTCACTATGTTTATTAAGTAGACTTACAAGAACTGTTTCTATGCAATCATGAAAGACATGACAATTGACACTTCAGACAGGCAGTCAACTCAATAGATGATCTTTAACTGTTTATTTGATGTATAATCTGTCTAAAATTATTGGGATCGAATACTTGAAGTATTTACAAGTCAGGAGCAGCAGTAGTCGCTGAAGCAAGATAATAGAAGTCGTTAAAACTCCTGTTATTAAGAGCTGAGGATCACTGATCGCACATTGGGAAGAAAGTAAATATGTAAATGCCCCCTGTTTTGAAGTTTACTTCATGTGTTCGAGTAATAGGTCTGTTGGCTGATTGTTTAATATATCTCACAGTGAAGGAGGAGATATGGACTCAATATAGAGTTCAAGTGTTTATATTACCAATGTTGGAATAAGAGAATTGTATGACAAACAAAGGTGTGTGAATTTCTTAAATGTGATTTCCTTCACGGCTGCCAGAAAAGGTATTTAATGTAGTACTTACTTATAAATATTAGATTACAATAGATACTATGGGAATTGGAAAATAAAAGACTAATTACTCTTAAATCTGATTTATTTTAATACTGTAACAAAACAACCACTACCCTAAATAGGTATTATCTTTATCAACCTATACGTTTTTAGGAATGATTTCCTTTAGATAAGAAAACCTTTAGATGTATATTACATGATGTGACTGCATGTAGATTATAGTTCAAATATAATTTGACTTTAAATCAATAATAATTTTGCGCTAATTAACTCAGGTCTGCTAGTCACTTAAGCGAAATGCACACAGGCTCGCGTACACGATGTATTCTTAATTTGTTTAGCATAAACAATAAATCATTCATTATTTAGTAAAACGAAAAAACAGCCTACAAGAGGCAACTAATGCTCAGTAACAAGTTCATGATACTTAATGAAATCTCCTAACAATCAGAACAACTTAGTTATTTGTATATATTTACGCCTAGGTAACCGGGCTCAATACATTTACCAATCTTTCCATTTTACTCTCCTGTTATTATCACTTCATATTACTTTTACTAACACAATGTTTTTTACACAATATTTGCATCACATTCATGCAAGTAGGTATAAATTTAAATAATATTTAAAATCTGACTGGTTTAAAGGAACATTTTTGATTTCATACACTACAACAGAAAAACCCAAATAATAATATCCTATAAGTACATACACTGTTATGTGAAACAATAGACATCAATTTCAGTATTTGAGACTCTTGGCTTGGTAATAACAATTGGTTTCGGTAATATGTAATACAATATTAAATGTTAAAGACTATTACAAAATGAGAAAAACAAAATGTTTCATATATTACACGTCATAATATATGTAGAATTTTATTCCCATAAATCAGAAAGTCCGTTACTTAGTGTTTTGTAGGTATCTAAGATTACATATTTTACAGTCTTGCCAGCGCATAATTTGGTTAAATGTAACAATGACATGTACAATAAGGATGTAACAATGAAACGGAGTTTGAGTAAGAAGCTATTTATGTAACTGATGCTTTTTATCAATTTATATTAATGAGTACCATCCTTTCGTAGTGTCTCGTATTCTTGTGCGAATTCACATTTGCTGTTTTATTTCGGTATTAACGCAAGACTCGGTTGTCAAATAATAAACACAATGCTTTGCACGTGAAATAAATTACTATTTTAAAACTTTATATAGCCACTACGCACAACGTGCTAGAGTATATGAATACAAAAATAACGATCGTCACTTGTTTGTCTATCAATATAAAATTCCACAGAATGTAATAGTCGGGATATCGGTCACATCTACTTGTAATAGTTAAATGCTTTAGAAAAATTACGTCCTTACGTACCTACCTATGTATATTTGAGGAATATTGTGTTACGATCAATCTAGACAGGGTTATCGGTGTCGCAAATGCCACTATATCATCACAATTTTTTTGAAAACCCCAAAAGCTCATTTCAAAGTGATTTTTGGACAATACAGACTGTAATCTGGACAAAGTTATTATAATTTTATAATTACAAACTATTAATAACATTGACATTGTATCATCTTTTTGAAAGAAACAATTAAAAATACATTTTCAAAACAAGTATATTTTTCTTATAAATAGCAGTACATGCTTTTCCATTTAACCTAATGTTGTATCACATTTTGATAATGCACTAGAAAAATTCTCACACATTTATAAAATAAGGTATCTACAATCACTTAATTCTAAATGGCTACAGAGATTCGGGGCTAAACAAAATTGTAAGAAAATACAATCCGCTTTATGCGAACTACCAGCAGTTAAAACATACAGATTATAGTATTAATCTCAAACAATGATATTTGAGCATTGCACAATTTCAACTACATATATTCGGAAATATCCTGTCTATTTAAAATAAAATGTATAAAAATTATAAAGTAAGGAATCTAACAGCAAATTAATGTTACGATAAAACTTAGCCCTTAATAAAATATATTTTTTGAGCCTTAATCTATCTTAGTCTTTCGAATGCTGTCTATTATTCGTCACCGTTGATTATAGCTATAATACTGACATAGGAACCGGTTAGAAAACCGAGTATACCAAAACATACAAGGAACATGTTCTTCCAGAGTACCCAATTGAAACGACCGAGTCCGTTTGGACGGTCCCAGAAAGTGACAGTCTCAATCACAGCTGGAAATATAAGGCCAAGGAAGGAGAGGCAAACAGCGCCGACTAAAGAAATGAAAGGACCCAAGTTTGGGATGGCAATCGCGATGCATACTGTTAAGGTGATTATTCCAATCCTAATACTGTATTCGGCAAGGTTTTTCTTAGCCCCGAACCAGTGTCGGACGTTCTTCCAGATGATCTCCATCGGTACGTAGAATTGCAAACTGTAGGTGAGAAACATGGCCACAGCAATCATAACTTTGACGCATTGGCCGAGCCTGTAAACATAAAAAAATAATTTTATTGTAAGCACTCTACTTACACAAACATATTTTATTATTCTAAAAATATTAACTATCGATTGGAAAAGACAGCTGTATTGCAATTGATCGTTTTAAGATATTTTTTGTAGATGACACACTCAAAATGTCACAGCCATGCTGGTTTTATAGATAGCTAGATACTTACACTTCCTCATCGGGCAGATTGAGAGTGATGCTGCTCTTAGTCGCGTCTCCAAACTTCAGGTATCCAAAGAATCCAACCAACGCGTACAATGAGACAACGAAGAACATGCCCGTGTTGAGGACGCCGGGACAGCCGATGAAGTGAGTAGGAGTCTTCATGTTATTCTCAAGTGGCATCACGACTCCGATGCCCTCCAGAGCGAAGATAGCAGTGCCGAAGAATGTAGGAAGACGCGCGAATCCAGCAAAGGGCTCACGCTCGCTTACGCTGGGTATGTCTTGGAAAAGATAGTATAAAGTAATTCCCATTCCAGTGCCGACGAGTAAATTGGCAATCATGGAGAAAGGCGCCAAGTATTTCAAGTTTCTAATAAGGTTAATCATAATTAGGAAGGGAAGAAGTGCCGCCATATAAACTCGCAAATCCAGCTGTGTAACTCCTTCGGTACTTTTAGCGTAATAGTTGACGACTTGCTCCAAGTTCTTTGCGACGAATACAATGTAGACGCAGCAGCAACCAAGCAAATCCACTACGAGGAACCAGTTGATCAATGCCCTGTAAGGAAAGATTATTTTTGTATCAGATGTATGATTATAAAAATGGTGTTCACAAAGAATAATTGATTGTTTTCATTCAACAGCTAGTGAAATGTGCCCGCAACAGTGTACGCTGTTCTAATCCTCCATTTAACGTTTTTTACTATGGATCTTAAATACTTCAGGTTGCTGTCTTAAGAATAAACACTTACTTGGCCAGTCTTGAAAATTTGCGTACGCCTGGTGGTCCGGACAGAAAAGCAGCTTCAGCGGTCTCAGCGAACCCCAGTGAGGGCTTTTGTAACCTCTTGCAGAGTTCATGGGCTGTTTTCACAAGGATGTGCACACAGTAGGTGCATATACCTCCGATGAGAAAAGTAGCCACCAGACCGAAAAACAGGCCCGCGTTGAGAAATGCATTCGGCATGGCGAGAATGCCACTACCGAGCGAACCTTTCAGCAAGTGGATCAATGTGTCAAGATCCCTGTAACGGCAAAAGAATAAACGTTTAGGTTGATGAAAAAATTGTTTGCAATTTACGTGCTTCATAGTAACAGTCCCTAGAAAATCAAAATTGATTATTAAGTGGGTCACTTTAAATACACCAATGGTATTTAACAATACGAGTTCCTTTTCAATGCGATCATGATCATTGACGTTAGTTCAACTAGTAGTTATATACTTTTTGTTTTTATATAGCTCGACAAGTATAAACTAGAACTCTTCAAAGCAAGGTTGACTAGGCGTTTACTAATTTGTATTTGCATTTGTAGTCCATGCATCTTAAAATTCATCATCTATAATTAAAACCAATCTCCTAATAACTTCATGATTTAGTTGTCGTCAGAATACTCCGTTCTATAATCATCTTAGTGCATTTTTACACTATTGCGTAATGTTTATCGGAAATATATATCCTATATATCGGAGATATGAAATTAATTTCTGATAGTCTTAAAGAGTTTATTATTAACGATAAATTAATGTTAACTTTAATAACATTATAATAACAAACGAGTATAATCTATATAACAGAGGACATGTCTATGTTGTACTCGACACTGATCTAAAAGAGAGAAAGGGCGCGTCACTCACGAAGTGGGATGTGCTAATTTTCGGTGCTCGAACGGGTTATAGTCCTCGTCGGCCTCAACGTCCCGGCCAGGGATTTCCATGAGAGGTAGAGTAGAGCCCGCCTGCTGTTCAACGGGAATTTCATTTGGGTCAACTTTGTACCTGTGAAACAGTTCCCAAACATTGTTATAGCGAATCCAGGTGCAATCTGAACAAATACTTAACCTAAGTATAAAAGTATGATTGATAAGTTAGAAGTGAGTGGGTATAGATGTGTATATCTAATCATTCACAAAATCGAAAACAAGAAGCACAAGAATGTATGGTAGTGGTAGTTCGCTGCGATAACATTGAAAGCGCCACAGTTGAAGCTCGAATGTGATATTAGGTATCGAGGTGTGGTCCGATGTGCTGTCGCGGTCGCGTTTCGATTATCCTACACATTGTTGTCTACTATGTGGCAACTGTTAATTACTCGCGAATCTCTATGTTAATTTAAGTAACCGTTATACACTTTAAATGTACATTACATGTGAGTGTTCTTGTGTGAAGTGTGATACATTCATTATGGTCTCGAAAAATTAAAAAAAAAATGGAATATATTTTTTTCCACGTGCGCTTCACTCTGTTAAGACTCGGCATTTACAATGATTCTGTGGCCCAACCGTTAAATTCAATACAGCTTTACGTTACACAGGCAAACATTGAACAACTTGTCTTATTGTATCATTTATAACAAGCCCAGATTGTTAAATGCCGTTCCATATTTTACAAACATAAGTGTGATCGTGTTTTGGGTGTTATATCGAGACAAAAGACATAAAGCTAAATCAAATTTGTACAAATGATCAGTTTAGGAGCCAATCCCGAGCCTGAACAGAGATGGCGCACGAGAGGGCGCTGGCGGGCGCAGTGCGTCGCGGCTGGCCACTCTACATTGGATACTCTATACAGTTACCATTACCAAATAAAACAAATCATATAAACAAAATTGAAACCATAAAAATGGAATGATGTACCGGTGTATGAGTCCATTGCTAGATGATCAAGATCGTCGAACGACTTAAATCTCGTGGAAGCAGCACTGGTCTTCCCGGATCGTCTCCGAACGGCGACGAGCTTAATATAGCTCGTTATAAGGAGCAAGTACTTAACAATCAACATACAATATAAAATATCATTTTAACGATAGTAAATTAAATATATCAGTAGGAATGATAAACTCGGACCCGCAGGCCGTCGCAGCTCACTAATCAACATGTAATCACTACCGATTTTTACTTGATAGTAAAATAAATAACAAAGTTTCTTTTCAATGTCCTGTTGAACAAAAATGTCAATATTATTAGTTTTCCCGACCATCTCAGAGATGTTTTTTATACAGAAAGTCAACATTTGCCAACATAAAATGGGGTTAAGCTGTGAAGCATGCTATGTCGATTGAAACGATTACCAATTAGTAATGTCGGACCAAAATTTTCTATATTTCGTAAAAATGTAAATATGAAATAACACAAATTTCAAGTCAACGAAGTACTCATATACTATTAGGCCTTTATTTTAGATCGGTAATGGCAAATTCAACGATATTAATAATTCCATCTCTTCAATTACATGGCAGAATAAAAGAAGACATCGATCCATCCAACCTTCGATTCGTTTTCGAATCAAACGATCCATGAAATAGCCGTCAAGTGTTGACTTGTTTTAAAAACCTTTCGGTCGGACAATTCTAAGCGGTAATAAGAATATTTTGTTTTCGCATGAACCCTTATATGACTGTATAAAATTATTAACAACTCAGGCATTTGAAGCTAAATCAATGAATTTATTTATGAAATCTTCCAATGCAAAATAACGGAAATTTGTCACTTACTTAACCATGACGACATCGGATAAATCATTTTTAACTCCTTTTTTCTTGGGATCATATTCGGCTATCATCGGCCGCATTTGAGGTTTCTGTAAACGGAAGAAATTATCTTGTTAAGGATATCTTTTTGAAATGATTTCAGAAGTCTAAATATAGTTCAGTTAAGTTACACAACAACAGACTAATTCCATGTTCCATTTGATATACGAGGGTTCTCTATATTCATCTTAATATAACTTTTACAGAAAATGTCCACCGGGTCCAACTTTAAAATAAATGTGTTAACCAAACGATGATTAAAAAAATAGTATTTTTAGAAATAAATAAACCTATTGCACGAGAAACCTTCAAATGATAATAGAGTGAGGTACAATTACGCTAGGCAGTACCGAGGGAACGTCGTATAGGCATTTTGTATGAGCCAATGACGCCACAATGACGTTTCCTGGCACAGTGTGCAGGGGCTCCGTTCGCTCGTGTTTTGGCCACGTGACCATTCAGTGCTATTTTGGTACGCTATAAATAACTAACTCTGTGAACAAATCAGGCAACTTGCGAAACTCCCACCCCCAGTGATCTTTACCACAGATAAATAACTGAAGTTATACTACATTGAATACCTCAACAAACCAGTGCTGAATACTGTTTGAGTAAAACTTGTTATTGAAAACGAAAGAAAGAAATATTTTTAAAATTACATAAAAGAAAAATTTTAATGATCAGATATTGTTGACAGACAGACAGACAGATATGTTAAATGGGGGTTTAAAGCTCACCCTCTAGTTTGCAATGAGTCACATATGCCTACTGCGCGCAATTTTATTCCCCTAATAATACTTAGCGGCCTCGTTCCTATGGAAATTTTAAATAATTTTGAACCTTAAATTGAATAGGTTAAGTGCTTGAATATTTAGGCATACGCCGCCGTAAGGTTGTCGGCCAAGAGCGATTGTCTTCGGAACTGGATTTAACTGGTTCCGAATAATAAATTGGGAAGGGACCAGTCGCCGGGCCACGGAACAACCTGTGTGTTCTTTGTAAAAAGTACGCGCGCAAGTGAACGCGGTCAATTCATTTTTCAAATAATAAGTCTTATTAAACAAACGGAGCAGTGGAATAGACAATCAAATTGATCTCAATAGTAGCGGCATGTCGTAATTTCTAAAATTACCAAAAATGTCGACTTTTAGAAATAAATAACACGTGTCACACAAAAACACATTTTTTCTGCCCTCCGGCCGAAAAGTGGCAACTTGCAGCTCGCGGCGCGAAACGATGTTGCTGCATTCCGGCGTCGTCGAGCAGAAAAATAGTATACACACCTCGGCCAGTGAAAAAGAAAGCCTCAGATCACATCACCTGAGACATTTCTTATTTCACTAACCTAGGTATGTTATATACTATTTACTGAATTCTTTACTTTCATGTTATTAGTAAAAGTCCTTCATTACGAATTAGAAGAAATAACCTAGCAATCTATCGAGCAGTTTGAACGAGTTAAAGCTGATATTGGATCTTTAAGTATAGATATGTAGGTAAAGATATCTCTTCCTGGCAGTTCATAAATGGTACTGCACCTACTTAGTGTAAAAAAAGGTGTATAACACATAAAGGAAAAGGAAGTACCGAAATGCTTTTGAAAATAAATAAATCAATCAAATAATCTCTCTGGCGTATTATACCAGCGTGGAGTGTTAAACAATTAATTCTATTACATATAGACATCAAGTAAAAGAAAGATGTGTCTTAAAAAATCTAGCAGAATACTGTAACGTAAATAGCCTGAACAATTGTATAAGCGAGTTATTATCGCTACCAGTAGTTGGTAAATACATGAATTTCATCTCATTTACAGCTGCATAATTGCCGATCGTGATGTTCTATATAATGTCTGACATGTGATGTATCACAGTAATCGTGACCAAGTAAATATTTGTAATGAAAATTACTAATATAAATAGGCGATGGCACGACATGTTAATGTTGTCGCCGTTCGGTGCAATATAATGAAAAACTGTATAATCTAACACCCGTCTTGAGGCTCTAACAACTAATATACTGAAGGTATGTAACGATGGCGCAAACATAAACTCAACTATAATCATAATAAGATCCACTGCTAAGAAGTTCTGTAAATTATTTGCAGAGACCGGACACGCCTCCTGACGTAGCAAGACGTATACGTAACTAAGTTGATCACGACTCGCAAATAATTATCATAATATTATTATTCTTTATTAAATTTGTCATACGAAAATAAATTGTCAATATTTTTGGAATAAAAAGCTATTTGCATAGCTTTTTATTTTTTTTAGTTTAACTTTTAGTTTAACTTTTTTGCAAACCAACAACGGTTGTAAGTCACCATGCGTATACAAGCGGGTAAAAATATTTCGCAATACCAGGAAAATATGAAACTGCGTTTGTAGCGTAGGCAACCATTACTGAAAATATCGGCGCGAAGGATTCGCAGGTATTATGGGACTGCCTCGTTTTTTAATTGACACGGTCTATTTTAAATATGACATAATATGTATAACAACCAAAAGCCATCTACAATTTTTATATTATGTCTTAATTGTACGTTAGTGTCATTTGATAACAGATAAGTTTCAGTGGAGAACAACAGTAATAATAAAATAGTTAGATACCTTCCCAGTGTGTGAAGAGTAATTGCATTGCAAATGAAAGTGAAAGTAACATGCGCAATGCAAGGGGGCGTTTCAGCTCAGATTAAATTGAAAAGTGTTATTTCTGTCTCTATTGCACCCAGCTGAAACATGGAAAATTGGAGTAAGATAAAAGTTTACAATGAAAGAGAGGTAGGGCACTAGATATAAAACGAATGGCAATGCAGAAACGAGATAGGAACTTTCTGTGCGCATTCTCTATGCACCTACACTTAGGTAGTACAGGAACACTACAAACAGAATCTTGAAATTTATGTGCTCCCAGTGTATTTTCTGCTAAATTTGCAAAATTCTGCTTCTTTCCAAATTGTGATCGTTTTTAGGGTCAAAAAACGGTTCAAAATAGAACGGTACCCCCCAAGCTTAGACCCCAGGTTTAGCAGTTTCCAGCACATTTCTGAAATATATACCAGGGACATAGAAATCTACAGGCGCTTGTTTGCTCCGTGCTTCTCTTTCTAAGAGTAAAGATTTATTTATAAGCAAGCATTTAACGCGTGTGCAGAATATGTTATGCAAGCTGCACCTTTATCACAGGAGGTAATGACAAATAGGAGGTCAATACAGAACTGCGTCGTGTACATCCGTGAACATAACTGAAAATAGTGTTTTTTACTAGGAGGCTATAAAACTGTTGGAGGTTCGATAGTTGAATCCAATATGCGACAAAGGCGGACAGGTACCTACTGCGTAACGATACAACTTTTTTGACCGTATGACGCACCTTCGGCAAGTCAAAGTGCCAGTAGTAGTGTAGACCAATAATTATGGTGTTAATAGTACGTTTTACGATGATTCACATCATATTCAGTGTATCTCAAGACTCGGATAGTTTTGACAAATTTCTCGACTCGTATAGCCGAGTCCATATTGCTTGAAAGCTTTCACAAGCGAAGTAAAATGTTTTTTTTTTTAATTCGCACTACGCTGCTTGTTCCCATTATGGCAAATGTTAAAAATTACGGTAGCGGCCAAAGCCTAAGCTAATTTGAAATGAAGCGGCTTATGATTGCCGCAAACAATTTTTTAATATTGTATCAACTAAAAAATATTTACAGTCCGTATGCCTATAGTAACAATTAGCACTATTTGTACCAGGACTTTATAAAGTCTCGCAGCTCTGGTAGAACTGTTGCTCGCTCGTTCGCACAGTACATTCTATACGCCACACTCCCCCACCCAGGGATACCACCTGTTTTTACACCCCTTTCAGTTTTCAACATCTAGATACTAGAATGTTTTTGTAGTATCGAAATGAATTTAATGATTTGAAACTTTTATTGGAACACATACCTCTGTATATGTTTTTATGTTAAGAGAATAGCAAATGTGTTAGCAGTTACAGGTTGTCGCTGCGGCCGATGGACATCTGCAACCGACCTTATTGTAAATTCAGTTAGTAAAACCAAAAGTTGTTATAATAATAACCGCTTCCCGACTGAAATGGGTGTGGCGGTGGTACTTCCCCTGCGAACCGTAGACATGTTCTTCCTTGATGTGTGTGGTGGATTAGGAGTAAAGGGTTCAAAAGTTCAAAACGATCATTAAAAAAACGATATATAAAAAAGATCAAAACTTGAAAGCTGTTCTTATGGGCACTATGGAAATGACAATGAAAAAATGGCTGAATATTTCATGGAAAATTATTCAAAATCAAAGGCCAACGTTCTCTCTAAGAGGTATCTAACGGTGACAGTTTGCTATTCGAATTGCAAATCTCAAACGTTAGCGAGAGATATTATTTTGTTAGTCATTAAATGACTACTTTACTTACTTCAGTCGTAAGTGAATTACAATTAAATAAAAAGTTACGTTAAAGTTATAGAGTCTAAATATTGTTACAATATTAATATGTAAAACAGAATATGTGATTGCTTTTATCTCATGCAAAGATTTAAAATCCCGTCCGTTATTTATTAGCAAGTGTACGTCGAGTCTGATTTCAAATGCGAATATTGTTTGCACAATTTATTACTTTACGTATTAGTACTGATTTATTCTGAGAACACTTGTTATTAGTAACAAGGCTCGGAGCGCAATTGCTCTTTGCTATCATTTTGTTACTAGATGAATATTGTATGATATTATAAGTGTATATTTTATGGAAACGAAATGACAAGACAAGAAGGATTTGAAAGGCAAACAAAATACTCTACGTCAATTGAATTTAGAAAATAGGTAAATATTCAGATATCCAATATTACCATCAAAGCAGATAAACATCTTTAGAAATAATTGATGTTTAAATGTTGATTAACTGTGAAACAGTAGGTACGCTAAATTAGAAAATAAACATCACTGAATGTGTATTACCTACATTAAATAAGAATAATTGATGCGGCTTAAAATATCTAAGTGAACAACTGACTGCCAGTGGCAATAATGTCACAATTGAGAATTTCAAGCGGACTTATTTATTTAAATAAGTATTACAATTACTTCAATGAATTAAATTTACCAACCCACCAGCAAACGGTATTAAGCATAATTAGTAAGTACACTACAGGCTAAATAATTACTCGGTAATTAAGGGATATTTTTTGTACTTCACAGAGATTAGAGACAATTGGCACGTATTTACGCTTTTTAATGTAATTAAAGAGCTAATTAAGGTTTTTAAATTATATTTTTATAAGTTAACTGGCTGTGCCCGCGACTTCGTCCGCGTAAAAAATTAATAATAAAGTTACCTTACATCTTTAATTTCAGTTCAATTAGTCGAATATTTAAGAATATTTATACAAACTTTCATCCCCCATTTCATCCCCTTGGGGGTAAAATTGATCAAAATCCTTTCTTAGCGGATGCCTACGTCATAACATCTATTCCATTCCATTGGTTTGGGCTGTGCCTTGATAGATCACTACGAGTATGTCAGTCAGTCACCTTTAAGTTATATATACTTAGATTGTCATAATCATCTGTCATCAGTCAATAAATCTGTTTGTATTCCGGGAACAATTATTATCTACGTGTAGATGTTGAGCGAGGTTCAACAGGACCCGCGCACGAGAGTATCCGCTCCGAGGAACAATTACAGTTCACACTCAGGTGCACTGTATCACACGCCGGCATCGGTTGCGAAATCGATGAAAGACGCCTGGGGCCGGATCACGGCGATTTAGCACTTGTAGCGCACAGAGGGAAGGGGCCCCGAGGGTCAAAAGTCGAGAGGCATCCTTGAACGCAGTCGTGCCGATTTCCCACACCATTATACCAGTTAGGGACCTGGCGTGATGGCTATGTATGTATGTATTACACCAGTTTGAACGCCCGATTAGATTTAGCATAAGTC
>DWQT01001889.1:0-15437 GCA_018244895.1 Myscelus amystis hages
AACAAATAAGTACCTACTTATTTATCCAAATTTTATCTAAATTCGCTTTCTTGTAGTAGCTACTAACATAGTTTGTTGTTTTTTTACTTTTGTTAACAAACAACAACAACATTTGTAACAACGTTGCAACGTTTGTAACAAACATTGTTTGTTAACTTTTGTTGTTACTCCAGTCCAACATAAATAGATACTTAATCCGAAACTTTTAGGGACATAAAATATTTTCTTACACAATTTACTATTTATTAATTTTTACAGTAAAAACATTCGCCAGTTAATATTATAACATTGTATAAAATGCAAACGATATCGCGAAAAGAAATTTGTTGAGTATCAACAAAAACTATTTTAATAATTACAGACGTTTCAATGCGTAGCTGATATAGACGTATATATTATTATAATGTGTATGCATTCATGTAATAAATACTATGGGTACTTAACCTACCTAGGTATAAGTGATTACCGCAACATTCAATTGGTTACCGCAAGATTACCGCTAAGAAATGACGCACCTACGTAATGATATGGAGCAATGATATGCTCGATTCTCGTAAATATTAGAATCCATATTTTATTACACGGCTTTTTCACATAATATTTATTGCATAATTAAGGCACAGTGAAATGGATCTTTTGTTAATATATGTTACCATGTAATTACCTATTGTCCACAGTAAAGATTATTTGAATTTGAATGTTTCAAAAATAAACAGTGGAGTTTGCCTATAAGTATGAGATGATATGGAGAAAATATTTAATTAGATTCTATTAATTACGAAAAAGTTCACTCACCTATGTAACTAGAACAAGTGTGGAGTACTTTACAGGAAAACGACAAAAACGGGTAGCGTGTGTCGCTTCAGGCCTTACAATGGATATGGATGGCACACAATGTCACACAGTGTTGGTAAATCGATCGAAAACACTTCAATAATACACGAACCGCGACACGATTGTAGATAATTGGCATGAATAAACAACAAGTATTAAATATCTATCATCTATATCCGAACGAGTCTAGGTACGGTCTGCGTGGAAATCTCTAAAACTGTGACTCATTTGAGATCAGAAGACGTGACGCACTGCGACTGATACGCGGATAAAAACCACTTTCCATATTCGGCAGATTTGTTCTTACGGGAACCGCGAAAAGGGAATACAATAGACACTTCTAAACGACTACAGTAGGTAAAATGTCTTGATAATCATCTTGTTGGGACATTTCTTTGGACATTATTTGTATAAAAAAAAACTCTTTGGTATACTTAGTCGAAAAAAAGATAATTTAGATTCAGATTTAGAGTATAGTAAGCAACATTTTATTTGGCACAAGTTTATAAGTATATAATATTTTCTGAGGTGAGTGAAGTCTACTAATCGGCACTTGGCCAGCATGGTGGACTACGGCCTAAATGCTTTTCGGTATGAGAGGAGACCCGGTCCAGCAATGGATCAATAAAAGGGTGGAAAAACAGTAAATAAACCGGTATTTTTACTGCAATGGTACGGTCATTGTAACAATCAATTAAATTACCTACTTTTAACCTCAACCAACCCCAAAAATCCTTGTAACTCGCTCGCCAGACGTATTATAAGGCAATTACGATAACATCATAATTCGATCGTTTAAGCTATAAATATTTTAGGACAACCCTAATAATGTAAGTGTAAGTATGTATTGTGTTTCAAAGGATCAATGCAATTATTAATGATATTTTTATTGAAAATAAATTCTGTTCAAACGGGCTTTGGCCTTACATCAATCAGCCAGGAATTTAGTTTAATTTGTGTGATGTTAAAAATACCTATTAAGCTGTTATCTGTTTTATCTTATCTACAGATACCAAACAAGATCAGTCACTTGCTAAAATAGTAATAAACTGCACATACTAATCTGGCGAAATGACAAATAAGGTTACAGTTTTTGCGTAATTTTATAAATAAAAATACGGAAAGCGTTAACTTTAATTTACAGTCAGATAACTTACCATCGTCTCTATTATACCATGTTTAAATAAAATAGGCGCATATATAATATTTTGTTAAATAAATTAACCATATAAATATCTGTTGGTACATATAATTGTTGCTCGGTATGCCGAAGAATGTGAAAATCAGACTCTTGTTAATAATCATAATTTATAAAATATTAAAATGGATTTCTAAGACTAAAGTCTAAAATTACATTTTATACTTTCAGGTTCCCAATTCTGTCGGTGATCCGCATGTCTATTGGTAGTATTTTTTCTCACATCACAAATATCCTTTACATGTTTTTAATACATATGAATAATTGTCTTTGTCATTATGGTGTATAGTTTTTGAAAACCGTTATATGAAAATCAACGCCATTATTTTTTTTACAAAGCTAACAAATCGTGCTACACTTTAGTCAACTGTTAAATATAGATATAAATATTAATCGTAACTGTGTGTACATAATGTTATGATTCAATTAGTTAGTTACTATTCATTCAATAAATAGTTAATTATGTAATCGTTAATAACAGTTTAAACTTACCCGCCATTGAGGCGCTGCTCATTCTGCCGCGGGTGAAATCAATTTTGATTTATTTCTTTACTTGTTTGATTAAAGTAATATTTACGTTTGAAACGATTTCGATTAATAATTTGATACTTGACAAAGCTTGACAACTATTTCATGAACTTATTTTTTAAATCAACCAAAAAGTATTTGCTATTTAATGAGATGGTTTTTACCTTTGAATGTATTTAATGTATAGTCATATGTTCATATTATCTAATAAGTACTGAGAAAACACTGTAAAGTTAGATTTGTTGTGAAATCTTCAGTTCTTAGATTTACGTAAAATAATTTATCTTTCCTGACCACACTGGTAACACCATATCAGTTTCTGCGACCCAATTGTCGACTATAATGTCACGACCACTAGTTTGGAAATTACCTTTGTTACTCAGCTAAGTCCCAAGGTCAGTGCGTCAAAAAATTATGCATATGAATATACAAATAATGGTCATCATGTGATGACAACCCGAATCTTTAGCAATAACTCCTTGGATGACGCCAATTACTGCTAAAATGACAATGCTTGTCAAACGGAATTCACCAACATAGGTTTTGATCGACATTTTCCCTCAGTGTATAAAACTTTTGTGTCACTGTCACGAGTTACGACAGGAAGTGTCAGTTCTATTTACTTAGCAGACTAGAGGCATAGTTCAGTCCACATTATAAATAAACAGCGTTGTTCGTGCTCATTTGTGTCGTTTTATTGGTGAAATCATAGTATTTATGTGATTATAAACTTTGAAAACGACAGTAGGTTAACTTATTACCATGGCTCCAGGTAAAAGCAAAGTGCACGGTAAACGTTCAAACCATCACGTTCAACGTGACTACGCTGAGCGGCTCAATGACCTGAGCGTACAATCGTCTGATGACAGTGAAGGTAGCTCAGATTCATCTGACGAAGGCAGTGCTGCCACTTTTGCGGTTTCCATGTGGGATTTGAATCACTGTGATCCCAAGAAGTGCTCCGGGAGAAAACTATTGCGGCATAACCTCATCAGCAACTTGAAACTCGGTCAACGGTTCCAAGGCCTCGTACTTTCGCCCATCGGCACTCAGTGTGTCAGCCCCAATGACAAGGATATTATAGACAAGTTTGGACTTGCTGTCATAGATTGTTCTTGGGCTAAAATTGATGAAACTCCCTTTCACCGAATGAAGTCACTACACCCTAGGTTGTTACCATTCTTAGTTGCAGCCAATCCGATAAACTACGGAAAACCCTATCAATTAAGCTGTGTCGAAGCTTTAGCAGCCGCTATGTTCATCACCGGCCATAGACAAGAGGCCAAGTTTTATTTGTCAAAGTTTTCTTGGGGCCATTCATTTTTAGAACTAAATTCAGAGGCTTTAGATTTGTATGCTGCGTGCACAGACAGTAAAACTGTTATCGAAGCACAGACAAAATTTCTGGAATCGGCAAAAAATGAAAAGGACACGAGGTCGATGTGGCCTCCAAGTGATTCAGATACTGAGACTGATGAGAATAGCTAGCACAAATACATTGAATATACCATTGTTTCATTTATTTCTCAATATGATGCTGTTCTGTTATAACTAAACCCTGGGCCAAGATGTAAATTAAATTACAATGTCATATTCATGAACCTTAAGTGCACAAAATACATAAGCACTCTTGATGGAAACCAAATTTGTCTGTATTAAATGATAAACCTCCCTGTTGTTCCAAGCCAGAGTATATTTAACAAGCTTGCTTTGACCATTTTATTTCATTAACAATATTTAATTATTAAAACTCCTATTATTTCAATGAATGTTAGAGTTAGATACAGTTTTCAAAAACAACTTGATATAAAAGAAAAAGATTATGATTTCCCTGTATCACCTTAGTTCATTAATGAAAACATATGAAACCAATGTGAATATATAAAACCAGATGTATATATTTCTTGACATACATATAAGTTAAAATAACTGATTTGTGTACTTCATAGAAAGTATTTAGGCAATCTCTGAGTAATGTTGATTTGTAATATTTGATGTTTTAAATTGTTATTTATTGCTAGTTTTAGATAGCTTTAAATGTAATTTAAATGTAAATAAATAATGTAACTGTAATGTATGTTACATAATAATATTCTAAACCACCAGGGTTTCTTAAACTTTTGTTATACACAACCCCATTTATGATTGCGAGTTTCTTGACGACCCCATACAAATATAAACATCTAAAATACAAAAATCTAAAATTAAAAATTGTACAAAAAATTATAAAATTGTATTTATTATAGTTTCAAAAATAAAAGTGGGTTCTGACCCTCTTAATTTGCTCGAATATATTCAAGTAGTTGCATGGTAAGTATTAAAATAAAATATAAGTAAAAAATATGTGGTGTTGAATGGCAGAAGTAGGTACATTTAACGCCATATCAGCGATTGAGGGAAATTCTCTTCTAGTTCCGAACCGGAATTCAGTCAAGGGCTTTAGTTTTAAGTTTGAGTCGCTCGACCTCATAATTTTGCTACCCGACCCCATTTGGGGTCGCGACCCATAGTTTAAAAAGCCCTGTTCTAAACTGATTGTTGATAAATTGTAGTTAATTAAATGATGCGTGTTTTAAAAAATATTTATTATATTCCATTAAAATATTACACGTCAATAATCGTATTTTTTATCTAATAAACCGTAAATAAATTTCATACAAAAACGAGATGTATGCATTTTTTAAACAATAATTGCGATCGCCATCTGTATATTATAATAGGAAACAAGTTTATGCACAATCAACTGTAGTTGTAGTTGTAGTTTTACACGAAAGATGGCGTGCATAATATAGTTCAATAAACTATTACAGATGGCGTTAGAATTCTTACAACTCTGATGAAAACCAGGCAGTGAATGTGTAATATCCGTTATTTAGTTCGGATCAGTTTGCTTCTGGCTTTTGAGTGTATGAGACGGGCTGTGTCGCGTAAAGTTTTAGTTTTACACTCGCGGAATAACTTATTCGTCACTTACATTAAGTGCATATGTGGTGATAATAAGTGAGGTGGTGCAAGAGTGTTTCTTGAATTAATAAGTTTTCAACTTGAAGAGCGGACTTTAAAACTTTGAGGTAAGTTTTATTCTGTGCGACTTCGGTGCAACCTGTCACGCAGGTGTCTTGTAAGTCACTAACCTCTTATGAATAAATAAATAATACAACTTTGTGTTAACATAATAATAGTAATAGCTTTTTAGTACATTGAGCTTTAAACTTGTTTTAAGCGGACTGAAAGTTCGCACAACTTTTCGAATTTTCCGATTTAAGATTTAGCATAAATTAAAATGTTTCTTGCTTTTTGTTTCTTCTGGATAATGTTTTAGTTTAACTACGGTTACTAGAATGAGGTAACGTCAAATAAGTTGTAAAAAGTTTGAGTGTAACTAATAGCTGTGTTTTTTAGGAAAAAAATATATTATATCGGGTCGTTAGTGAAATCCATATCAAATTCAATCACTAACAAATAGCTAACTTTGTTTTACCAGCAGTTTCTCTTGTTTGTCTGAATACTGAGGAAGTGTCTAATTAAATTTAGGTACTACAGATATCTGTTATTAGTGAAGTATATTATTTGCCTTCTTACCCCGTCAGGGACCTGACGTGATGGTTATGTATGTATGTATGTATGTTATTTGGCGCCCGAAAACGTTTTTTGACGTGTCCTTCAGGAATATTTTAAAAAATTACATATAGAAAGAAGTTTAATAATAATTGATATATGATGAAAATGAACAAGACCGAAGAAGTTTGTTGTAGATTGTTGCCGATGACGGTTCTTAAATGCCTTAAATGCCTACCTTTATTTAAAATAGGCTCATGTATTTACATATATGTACACATAATATTGAAACGAAAAGAAGTTTCAAGAAATAGTACGAGATAGTAGTAGTAGAAATAGCACGAGAAAGACCCAAATAAATCAATCGGCAATGTAGAACAATCTTTTTAGGCCGTTAATTTTGAAAATGTCACGCTACTTTATTTAGACAATTAGATAAAGAATATGATGTTCAATGACATTTTATTTTACCGAAACATGCGATGACATTGCGTTTTATAAAATTTTTGTAACTTTGAAATCTTTATGTGTGTAATTACGTGATATAAACGTATTACACAATGCTCGAGATCAGGGATTACCAATATATCAAATTTTTGTTAATGTAACGTTTATGTGATGTTAATTTTACGTTGCTGTCCGGTAAGCTTCGTGTTTTTTCAATTAATTGTATTAATTAGTTCACGACAAAGACTCGAGTAAATGTAGGTACGACGCAATAATCAAAAATCACATTAAGCAGCACAAACTTCGATTCTAAACGCAGTACAAATGCATTTATTTCTAGTGCATTCCGTTCGCATCAACTTAGTTTATAGGTTCCATAACGTTTGTGTCTTATTTTCATTTCAATGTTTCAATAAATTCATATGTACTAGCGAAACCGCGCGTTTACTTGTAGTAGGTACATATTTATAAACGACTTACTGATATATCTATTGAAAACTCCGACTGATTTTTCTATACATTTTTCAGGTGACTGGTTTTGTAGTAACTATAATGAAGAAGTCATTGTCTTTCTGACGTAAATTCTTTAAATATATCATTTATCGCCATATTAAAGGTAAGATGAATGCGGAATAACAATATCGCAGCCATGCAGCTTTTTCCAAGGGCAGACAGCACCAGCCAAAGTTTTTCTCGTACTTCGTGTGTTTACGAAAGTGAGACTGAGCAATCGTCTATCAAAAAATACAATTTACACCGCTCAAGAATAGATCAACTGTATGGAAAGTATATATCTCTATTCGACCGAAAACTGTCTAATAGTTCAGTTAGCACCAGGGTAGTTAATGATCGTTTAGCTCGGCGTGTTTCTGACAGCACATTGAGACTCGTTAAAAATCCAGACTTACGGACAAGAAAACACCAACATGTCGATAAAACCCCAGGAAATGCAGAAAGCCGTGGCATTATTCGAGAAATCTTTGATTACATTGATAAAGAACTATTACCTAACCAAAGAAAACGAAGCAAGTGCAGCTGTTGCAGCTGTTCGTTGAAGGTCAGAATTTCAGAAAGTGACAGAAAACAACATAATAATAAACGGCCTTTTACAAGAGGACTTGACGTAGAATATAGTGGAAATATTCAACTAACAATGAAAGAACGGCATAGCAAGAGAAGATTACAGTTCAAAGCTAAACACAGAAGATCCGATTCGTGTTCTTGTATATATAAGTTTAGTGGTTTAAATAAAAAGGAATCGAAGACCTTGATACAAAAAATACATCCTGTACTAATGGAGCAATTCCGTACCAAAGCAGAGCAGCCTATAATTAAAGAATCCAAATTTCAAAATTTTAGATCATACGAAAACTATCAGAGTGTTCAGGAAAAAATAGAGGAAAATTTATTACAGCAATGTTTCAATAAATCAAGCCAAAAAGCAAGGAAAAGTTTTGTGCTTCATACAAAGAGATTGTTACAGGGGATGAAAACAGCCAAACATAAACTTAAAGCTAACATTGAATCCGATCACAACACATTTGAGGATCTTGAATTTCTTCAAGGAAAAACTAAATTCCAACAAAAAAAGGAGTCTATAGTAAAATTCAAAGAATATCTCATAAGAAAAGAAATGATGAAGGATTGGGAATGTGATTTTGGATGTTTATTGGATACTCATGTGTCTGAGCAATGTTTTAACATTATAAAACTACAATGCTTACCAAAACGCATTGAACAACAGGACCGTAAACTTCAGGGTATTGAAATTGATAAAATACCGTTAGTTGAATCAAGCTTTAATGTTCAAGAAGAGCTATTTTCTAAAACTACATCTGCACATATGAAAAAACCAAAAGTAACAGAAAGACAAGAACTTAACAATAATTTTCAAGAGAAGAACATAGAAGATACGTTTGAACCATGTGCTCCGTCGCCTGTTCCAGAGAAAAAACATGTTAGAAATATCGAAGAAACAAGATACGTTCGGAGAACATATTTAATTTCCAAAGACAAACCATCACAACCTTTAAAAATAGATGAATCTGATACATCCAGTTGTCAACCTGTATCTATACCGCCTTCGTCTAGTTTCGAAATGGAATCTTGCAAAATGAAGCCTGTTTCAAAAATATGTAATAAATCAATTGAAAATTCTTGTACAGGAAATGAATCTAGATGCAAGGAGCAAGAAATTCATCTACGTCACAAAGATCCGCAAGCTATAACTAAACCTTCTTGTGATGCTTCGGAATGGACATTAAACGAACCAAACGAGAAATCAAACAAACATGACATTAAAATGAGGATAACTCGTTTATTGAAAAGTATTTGTTCCTTAAAAACGAATACAATTTGTAAATCAGTCTCAAGTTCAACTAGGAAACCAGCTACAGTTGATAGAAGTGTATCAAATGAATCGATGACTAAAGAAACTTTGTCACAAGTATCGAATCCTAATTTGGCTTTAAATGTTAATCCGTCATATAAAAAATCTATGGCTCGTTTTGGATCGACGTTTAGCTTTAATCTTGAGTTTTATAAAACAAATGACCAGAATAAAAATAATAATAATGTCTTACCAAAATCTAAACGCTCTTGTATAAAATCTACGTGTATACGGACAAGAAATACGCTAAATAAATGTTTCTCTAAGTTAAGTAAATTAGGTATAATTAAAAAATCAAAGACCTCAACAACTGGTAGCAAAAATTGCTTTGCTTGTAAAACAAAATTGTTTTTACCTCCTACTTTTGATAAAAGTATTGAAACAAGGAGAAGAAATCAATTGAAATTGCCTCTACCTTGCCGAATTTCTTCATATGAATGTGAACCTGGTTTGCCTATAACATGTGATTGCCATCCGCTTGTTCCTAATAAGATTTTGAAAACGAGAAACAGTAAACAACCTCAATGTCAACCTAAATGTGTAAAAACCGCTCCATGTTCACGTAAAGCAAAGTCTACATCAAGCATTTGTTCAAGATTAAAATCTCCTAAAGCTAAAGTTGTGCAATCTTCAGTGATCACAACAAAAGCAGCCAAAACAACCACATGCAGAAAAAACAAAAGAAATCATAAATCAGGACAAAATGTATTAAATAGTAATGAGTGTGGACCACGAGACGTACGCCTCGGTTCCAATTTCCGTTTAAATATCGAATTTTACAAAAACAAGCAAACATCAAGTAATGGTTGCCAATCGAGAGTTTCAAGCACTCCAAAAGCAGTGCAATATAAAGGAAAAAAATGTCAAAGAAATCAACAGCAACAACAAAATAAAAATATGAAGCCTATATGTACACAAGTCATGGATTGGAATAAAAACATAAAGACATATCTCGGAAGATGTTTTTCTGCTTTTAAATTATATAAAAATAAATATGACAAACTCACAAAATTAAGAAGAGGCAAAATTTTTACTGCAGATAGAAAAACTGTTCATGATGTAATCCCCGTAGCTGAAACAACGAGTAAAGACACAGAAACTAAAAGGCAAGCGAATTCCAAATCACTTACTTTTGAAAGGGATTCCAATATATGTTTAGAAAACCTAAAACGACGTATACCAAATACCAAAGAGTGTGAAATGTTTACCCCTAATCCAAAAACTAGATCAAAATTAAGTTGCAAAGAAAATTGCTATAAAACATGTACATCAGTTTTAGCCGGTCCTAAATTAAATTGCAAGGGGACAAATATGAAACGAAAGTACACGAAACTTGTAGATGCTAATCCCAGATTTGTCGCTCAAAGGAATGCATTTGGAAATAGTTTCACTTGTGAAAATTGTAAACAAATTGTGAGAATTCCATTAAGTTTTGACTTTGGTATTGAATCTTGTAAACAATTACCACAAACAGTTATGTTAACTAAACACCCTAAAAGTATACAAACACGCAAATATACAGATGAAAGCATTAAAGCTACCGGAGTATTTCGCGATATTGACATACAATCACAGGTCGTAAAAAAAGTTCATAGACAAAAAAAGACGAAACGATTAGATCCGAGAGGCCCATGGCCTTCAATGAATAAAATACCAACGGTGTGTACTTTAAGTACAGCATTCACAAACAATACAGAATTAATTTCCCCTAAAAATATGGTAGAAAACATTAAACCAAAAGCTAGAGAAAAGATGAAAATGATTTCAATATCTGCTAGCTCATTTCTGCTTAAGAACTGTAATAGAGAGGTTGCGAAGTATGATAGCTTAAAACTCGACCATGCCTTTAAGATACCCTTATCTTTCCCTCAACCGGCTAAATTAAATTCAAACTCAAGTATAGAAGTTGAATGTAAAAATAAATACTATCCACTCAGGATATTTAGTGTTAAACATCCTATAAAGAGTCTTAGTTATGTGTGTACGGGTGAAAACCTACAGGACCGAGTGAACGCTTTTAGTCAAATATCTGAACCCAATCCAGAAAAACTGAACTATACTGATCAGTATTTAGACAGATGTTACTGTATAATGAATGTACAAATTTCGCGTGAAAAACAGAATAAAAAAACACGTATAAATCATCGTTCGAAACCCTATGAATGTGAATCAAGTTTTTGCATCCCAGACGAAGGTGAACTCTGCAAGTGTCAAAAGTTAATGATTAAAAGATTAATGAGAAATAAACATAAAGTATCTGCAACTAAAACTACAAATAAGTCAATATCTACCTACATTACTAATTCAAAATCAGGTTCCAAGAGTACACAATATAAAACACATGTTAAAAATGGATCCCAGGAATTGAAACCGAACAAATCTGAACAACAGAAACTGTCACGTGGAAATAAAAAAAATCAGGCTGTCTGTATAGGATCAAATTTTAGGCTAATTTTCCCTTCTGTGAAAACGCGTTTTTTGAAGGGTTGTTTTTGCACGTCAAAGCTACACGGCATTAAAGTTCCACAGCATTCAGATACTTCCAAATTCTCATCTCAGTCGCTTAAGAAAGGTATTAATAAAATTCATCGTAAAGTACCAAATAATGTTCTTGCTTTAAATTCTGATAAGCAAACAATCAAACCTTATAGGCAAAAAATGTATGGGCAGCGCTTGGAAGCTAATGAGTGTAAGCCTGGGACATATCAATGCCATCCTTATTTGTATAATAATATTCGAAATCAAAGGATATTTAAACAATATTCAAATGAATCTAGCACTGAGCCGATGCACACGCATTCTGTATCCTGTACTTTTGGATATAATAAACGTCTCAAAAATACAAAAGAAATAAAAACTGATCCAGGTAAAATCATTCCGTGCAACAAAAGGGGTAAAATCAATCACATGAAAAACATTGGTCCTAGTAGTGTTCCTTTAGTATGTAATAATATTACAAACATGAAGGACAAAAAAATGAAGACACTTGGTTTAAATCCGATAAAACGTTGGTTTTGTACCTTAAAACTTTTAAATAGGCGTGTCAATACAGACAAGATAGACAATAAACAGTATACGAAAAGAATAGTTACGAACAGAGCAGTTAGAACGCAGTTGCATAGACAACGACCGGCCAAATCAAATTGTTCGTCCTTTGATAAATTTTTGAAGAACTATGCATATGCCAAAAAATGTAACAAAGATGGAAAATTAAATAATCAACCACCAATATCTGCAATTAGTTATAAAATCAAGGCTACTTCAACGTACTGTCGAAGAGTAAAAAGATTTTTTTGTACACTAAAATTTCAAAAACATACACCACAAAAGGTGCCGCGTAAAAATGTGGCTCGTTCTAATGTTAACATATTAGTTGAAAGAGTAGCTATAGAACCTTTAAATAAAAACATAGTGAAAACCCAACGGTTGGCTAATACAGTTAAAAAATGTACATGTACAGATCCAAAATGTTTAATTGACTCTAAATTTCTTGCTACGCAGACCGACACAAAATATGTACCGAAGAAAAAGTTTATGCCATCACAATGTAATCATAACATTTGTTCGGACCATTCAAAAAATAACTCTTTAAGCAAAAGAATCAAAGAAAACATGGACACTACTCGTGAAATCAAAAATAAAATTGAAAAGATACGCCATCACAATGATAAACCATTTGAGAGGTTAATATTTGATAAGGGTAAGAGGTTAACTGTTAAAAAAAGTAAAAAACCTTTACCGACCAAACACCTGGGAAAATGTTCGAATCCGTCCTTTTCATGTCGATGTGCTAGATTATTTTTCCAACAGAATAAAAACGTTCCCATCGCCTTGCGTAAACAAGATGCCAAAAATAATGATCATCCTTTTGATGTGAAGCGTGTATATATAAAATCAAAAGATATTAACTTAACGAAAAATATCCGTGACGATAAGTGTCCAATTATTCGATCTAAATATACTAATAAGTCAAGAATCAGAATAGGCCAAGGTAGACATTCCAAAAGTGAAGAAAGAAGGAAGTCTGATTTCAAAAACCAGAACACGTTAAGACCTTGTTTCGCTGATAGTACAAAAAGCCCAAATTACAGTATATCTACAAAACAACTACATCACAGATCGAACATACGAACGAAATACTGTTACTCTTGTTCCGTTAACGATTGTCCACTTCAAACTAACGACGAAAAATTTGGCCTAACAAAATGCAGTGTGTTGAATTCATGTCCTAACTGTTTAATAAAAAATAATACGCCTGTTAGTTATTTAGAATGTCCCGAAAATTGTCAATATTGTGAATGCTGTAAAACAAAAATAGATGTAGATGAAATTAGTAAAGGAGCTGGTGATAGACAGTCAGTTGTATCATCGAAATGCAAAGGCGATATTACTGCATTACATTGTGATAAAGATTATGTACATGATAAAATCAAAGTAGCTTCGAACCACGAAAAATTAAAAGCAGACACATTTAGCCAAAAGTACCCCAGCAAAAAGAAATATTGCACTAAATCTTTATTGAAAGCTCAAGTTGATTCCGTAAATTATAAATATGTAAATAAAAATCAAGTTACGCAAAGTGTAGACAAACTAAAAATCGATATTGGAAATGAACATGATAGGCAATGTAGCACAATAAAAACAAGACATGGTAATTCATGCATTTGTTGCAAGTGCAATGAAATACGTCAACAGATAGGAGCTAAGTTATCCAATCCAGCAAAAGGTGTACCGGATATCCCAGACCTACTTGGAGCACCGTTATCATTTAAACAGGCTATTTATGAGAAACCTCCCACAAAACGGAGTGTATGGGGAAGCAACGAATTTCCTAAACCGGCTAAGAGAGACGCAACTAAATCTCAGGTCATACTCAAAGTCAAACACGGAAAACGTTGTGTATGGCGAAGTCCTGTTTGCAAAAATCAATCTAAGAAAATAAAGGAAATACAAGAGTTAGTCGGTCAACGTGAGGAAACTGTGGCTAAAAGAATCCTCATGCGAAAGAAAAGAAAGATATTGGGAAAGCAGTTAAAAATCAATCACTCAAAAGATGAAATACACCGAAGCAAACGTATGAAATGTAATGAAGAGTTAGATCGACCAGTCAATGATTGTAAAAATGATACAACTTTAACCCTGATGGCGGATTCGATGACAAACGTTTTAAATCTGCGCATGACAAGGAACATCGGTGCAGCTGCGACAGATGCACGAGTCAGAACGAGAATTTCATTCATGAAACGTATACATGCTATGAAGAATAAACTTGAACAGTATCCTATCACTCACTGTTTGCTGCATGCAGCGGATAGAAACGCGAAGACTCGGCTTTTTAAGCAGAAGCCAGTAAAGCGTGTACGTGGATCCCTTGATTTTAAACATACTCGTAACGTAGCTGCATTGAGAAACAGATCTCATTTGTGCGTTCACTACAATCGTTCACCGTTTTACTCTCATTTTTTAACTATGCGTAATACTTGTAAACGGTTTATGGATATAATGCTATTTCTTTTGGCCGCCGTTGCGGGAACACCCTTTATTCTATGTATGGCTGTAGGCTATAAGGCTATAAAGTGTTGTTGTTTCCGTCTGTCAAGGTAACTGTTTTTTTGTACTTTTATAATAAAATGTTAATCAATAATAATAACTTTCATTTTCTGTTTTTTATAAAGATGTTCCTCTACTACTTATGGATTCTCTTGCTTAGTGATGGTTTGAGAAATGTTTATTTTTTTATGTATAAGAGGCGCGTGAGATCTGTAAGGATAGAGATATCGGATGCTTAGTGCTTTCTGCCTACTTAATTAGGCATTTGGCATGACGGTATAATAATAGTATTTTTTAATAAGATTAATTTATGTCATTAATTAGAGAACGAATTATAAATTATTTGATAAATGCAACTCACCCCAAAGCATTGATGATGGTTTGCACCCTAAAGGTCAGTGACCGAAGCCGCATACTTTCGGGGGTGGTTCGTACCACGTACGCATTAACGAAAACCGACCCCTCAGTCATACACCCATTGATTGACATGCAGCGCTGCTCATGTTACATAATTGCAATTTATACATATAAATAAAATTGAGGGTCTGTGACTTCAAAATGAATATTTTTCGTAAGTTCCTCTTGTTATTGACGTGCGTACGTATTTATTTATGCCAAAAATATCGGTCTATCCGTCTTTGTTCGTCTGGGTTAATCTTTGGAACGATTCAAACCGATTTTAGTGGGATTTCAACTGGAAGGGCTTTATATATTCCATAGCTTACATATTCCAGAAAGATCTACGGTTCCAGCGCGAGAATCTCTTAAAAGTCTAATACATACATATCGAACACTAACCGCAATGATAGTAAACGGTACTCGTATAATATTAATAACAGCATTCCTGCAGTCCTATTACTAAAGAACACCCAACAACTAATTCTTATCAACACCTAACTTGATTGACACTGTAGTCCTATCGGAGGTCGGTTG
>DWQT01001890.1:0-15437 GCA_018244895.1 Myscelus amystis hages
ATCAGAAGAGAACTTCACAGGATATGTTAGGGAGGCTTAACAGCTATTTTAAATTTGTTCAAAGTTTTGTGCGCAACCCATTCTAATTATGTCGAACGTACTGTTAAATCAGAAAAGAACTTCACGGGGTGGTCTAGGAGGATGAACAGCTAAACCATTATAAAGTAGGTTATTATTGTTATTGTAACACGAGCGGTGTGGCAGGAGCGGACAGCCTGGAGTACCTGAGCGTGGAGGGGCTGGTGAGCGCCGTGCACTACAACATGAAGACGCTGCCCAGCGACGGCGTGGGCGGCCACTGCACCGCCTGCCTCACCGGCGACTACCCGGGCGGCCTGCCCGACGCCGCCGACTGGTGACGGGGAATACCCCCCGCACACAGTTTGCAATCATTCTTGTTTGACCTTCAAACCTCACCTGTGAGAAGTGGCTCGAACAGTGGCATGCGGCCACTATACTGCGGTTTTAAATATGTATACCTGCTTGTTCTCTGTGGGTAGTTTAGAACGACGCTGACCGTTACAGTTTGAAAATAACGTTCTAAATATTCAAGTAACGTTCCATTCTGTATTGACTTGGATAGCGGTTAATGCTGTTAAAAAAATTTGTTGCCTCGATGGTCTCCAAAATATTCAATATGGCGCTGTAAAAGCGTTACTTTTCTTAAATCTATTCATAAATTGTATTCGGTTAATCGGCCATTTTTTATTTTACTGTCTGCTTTGAATTGACTAATTAAAAACATACATTAATATATTAATTATTAAGCGCTTTTAATGTAAGTGATTTTGAACAGTTTTGTTAGTATTTTTATTTTTTATAGATTTAAAAATTCATTTTAATTATCTGTGTGCGTGCGCTGTTTTTTAGTAACGTTTGATTTTGCATTTATAATACTGTTTTCTCTCGCCGGCAAGCGAGCTCATTCCTACGTTAGATACTAAGTTATGGTGTATGTAAAACATCTAGATTAATCTTTCAAGTGCCTTCTATGTGTTTAAAAAATATATCTATATGTAATTTGAATACGCAAATCTTTATATGGAGTCGTGCTGGTTTCGACTGCTTAATAAAAATCTATTTTACTATTTAATTATAAGAGTTTTGAATCATATTGTGTTTTAGGGTTCTACGGCTAACTTTGGGTCGAAGGAATATTGATTTCCATATTTAAAGCGAGTTTGGACTCGGCTGTTGCAGTGTTAATTCGACGGTGAGTCGCCTGCGCTCGGGTGCTGAACAGCGATGGAACGAGGCGCTGTCTCGCTCGCACGGTGTTGCCGTCCTACAATAGTCAATTTTTCTTATTATTTGGTAATGCTATAATGACGCACCCAAAATAAAATAAATAAATAAATGAATAAATAAAAAAGGATTGACGATGAAAACGAATTTAAAACTCGAATAAATATCTCGAATAAAATGTCTCGAATGAATTGTCTATTTAATTTATTTAACTATTATTGAAATAAGCTGACAATGATCATGGATTGTTAATTTAATGGTTTTGTTACATTTTTTCTCGTATTTATTATTAAAATTGAATGTAATAGTAACCTCGATTTACTTGCCTTCCCGAATACATTGGATCTGATCAGTTTCGTGCCTTATTGTATAAGAAATAAAGGCTATATTTACTTACATTCCAACCTTTAAACAATTTGTGACTACGCTAAGTGAGTACGTGAAAGGGATAGATTCAAGCATTGGCTGTTCTATACTTATACCTCACGGGCGTCCTTTACAAAAATAACTGTAAAGAAATTGTTTTAAAAGAAAACTTGGTTCCGTATCCCGATGCCTCGCTAGTTGAGTGACTTCCTTGTATCAGAGCGTAACATTTTTGTGAAAGTTGTGATGTTTTTGAGACAATAATCTAGTATATTAGTATAACATATGTTGTGAGTGTGTTTAGTACGTAATTCACATATTACGTAGTTAGCCGTAATAATAATTTTAATGTAAAATTAATTGAATTAGATGTAATAAAATATTTCCGAAGTACAATACATTTTAATGCTGCAATGATTTTTATTTGACTTCCTTTGTTATCCTTTTTTATTATTACACTATGTATTAAATAAGCAGTCATGACCTAATGGCTTACATTACTCTTCAAAGGTCTCGGGTGCAAATCCACAGTCCTTTGATTATCAAAACCAAAACCCAAAAATAGTTAAACCGAATCGATTGAAATAACAAAACCACATCAATGAATTAAAAATTTATTTAACTCACATTTATTTGGTAGTTTGTTATACATTTTTCTACTTTTATTTATAATAAAAAACAACATACTGATCTATACAACTATACAGTACTGCTGGGGTCCAGCGGTTCAGTTCACGCATTACGCACTTTTACAAGGGTTTTGTATAACTAACGTTGTGGCTTCAAATCCGATACTAACTTGTCATATGAGACTTGATGTAGACAATATTTATCTTGTATTAAATAAGAAAAAAAGGTAAAAAAAACTGTATACATCATCTGTATGACATTTAAAAAAGTACTAACAACACAAGACCAAGCATTCTCTCTTTGGAGAGATACAAGGGATAACTTTAGTTCAAGTCAAATTACCAAATTGTATTTGAGTCGTTAAACTTCACCGACTCAGGACTCAGTGCTGCCCTTCGTTGAATGAACGAATATTAACAATAATATCTAGCTCACATAGTCATCCCAAAGTAAAGCAGAACGATGCTACAATAATTAGACAACTCTTAATCATACATGTAATTATCTATATCCAAACTCAAGTGCTGGATGCGGCAAGCCGAAGACAGAGCACTGTGGAGCAATTTAGGGGAGGCCTATGTCCAGCAGTGGACAAAAATAGGCTGAAGATGATGATGATAATGATGATGAAATCGAAGCCTGGTCGGAAAGAAGCAGATGACAAAGAATAGTACTTAACGAGTAGCACACCCACAAGAGAGTTAAAATTAATGAGTCCATTAAAAAGTGGAAGAGAAGCAAGCAACTGCGCACTGACTTTAATAAATGGCCTATTAAAGTATTTTGTCACTTAAATGAAACACTATTTAGTTGGATAAAATATGTGTAATTTTATGAGAAACAAGTGATGCAAAAGATAGTACTTATATTTATTGTATCGCATAGATTGACTCGACAATTTGTTACGTTATTCTTGGCATTTGAACTTCGTGCTTTGCATGTATCCTGTCTGTATCCTGCATGTAGCCTGCCTGTCAAAGCTTACATCAGTAATATGTTTATATGGTGAAGATTGAAAGTGTCTTATTCAATTAAATTAATATAATATATTACACTTTAACTTTTTTTGTAGTGGAGGAAACAAATGCCTCATACGGGTTTTATTTGTAAATTCAGATAAATTCAAAGCAAAATTCCCAGAAATATCTCAATAGTATTCTAAAACGAATCTTATTTTTAGACCATAGAATTTTTAAAAAAGCTTTATTTTAAGGTACAAAATCATTACTGCAACCTTTTCTATGTATCATTGCACGTTATAAAATAATTATTTCGTCTTCAATGTCCTTGTGCATAACCAGAATCTTGGGTTAAACATATCTAAAGGTCGTCAACAAATTAATAGTAAAAGCATTAAAATCACTTGTGCACACAGATTTGAAATGTGGCCACAGAATACGACCTTGCGCGACTCCGTATGGTGTTCGCTATTTACGAGTACGTGTTACATCATCCACCTTAATCTTAAAGTTACAACAGTTATTCACATGTAGCACTCTGTATTTTTTCACAGCATCTATTACCAAATGTTTCTACGTGAGGTTCTGCGTGTAATGAGTAATTAGTTAAGTATGATATGAAAATATAAGATTACCGACTACAATTTTCAGAACGGGGTAAAACTGTAGCAGTGTAATAACTTCGTACCATACTTAATGTGTAGGTTTAACTTTCGCATTACCGCTTTTGGATCTGTACCAAAATTTAATAATTAGGCTGTACCAGAGCGGCTATATTTGGCTTTAATCGCCATATTTATATACGGAGAACAGGAATAAAGTAGGCCATGTGTTTAAGTTAACGATTTTTTTTTACATTTACAAAAACGAATAATATGATCAACCACAATTTTATTTGACTATATATATGTAGTTATAGTATATTGTTACGTCTATTGGCTCATTTACGGCACGGCAATTGTTTTTCCAGCGGACGGCGCTAGAAGAAAAGATAATGTGTCCATTTGTCAGTTTATATCATGTCTGTCGTAAATGTTATGTACAACAGCGTGTCGCTGACTGCGTACGGTATGGAGAGAAATACATATACAAATCCAGTTGGTATTTAGTGATCATCGTCTATCCTAGACACAGCTCGGAAGGAACCCTAACAATTCCACGCAACAGAACTCCAAGATGCTCATAATACTCTCTGGATCCTATGATTAAAAATATTTTACTTAAAAAGCTTTACGTTGAGTACTGTGTCGATTCTCTTTTGCTATAGATAAATTGCCTTAAACTCTTCCCCATATCTCTGAGTACCTACATCATAATAGCATAATTACATTTCTCAACTAAGTTTCGATAACGTTTTCCTTTAACCGACATTCTACGATTTAAATTTGTCGACAAAATTATGTGCATATGGAAACATCCACGGAATTAAAGTTTAAACATGTTTATTTCCTCAAATGTATATGCAAGTACCACCTGTTTAATTTTACTAACCAGTTCTAATAATACGTAAATTCTATCTTTGTCGTTATTTCTTTGACTGAAAAGCTATCTACGTAAGTATTCATTCACCAGCTGATTCTAATAAGATTTCTATTCCTGTCTCCACAAATCCATCGTAACTACTAGACCATTAAATAATTAATTATTACAATACTAATATTACTGTCGAAGAATACGTATTGTGACTCAATTTTTTTTAATAGAAATAAATACAGATATCGCACACATTGAATAGAATAAGAGATCTAATGCATTTGCACTGAAACCACGTTCGCTTAGAAAGAAAAACGTGCTTTACGATCAAAATGTTAAAATTCATAACTGTCAGTATATGTATGAGGAATATAAAACGTAAAAAGGTATTTTCGTGCGGCTACTTTATCTAATCTCTTATCAGTTTAATATAAAGGCAATTCAGACATATACTCGTCCTTGGCAATGCGCTGCTCGCTAAGAAGTATTTACTCAATAACCATGCGAACCGTAGCACAATTAGCCTCTCACCAAGGGCACACTAAAAATATTACGTTTATAGTACTAACAGATTGCACGGTCAAGGACAGCCCACTGACGTAAGCACGTAGCCGAAACAGACCTTTAACGTAGAAACTCGAAGAAGTAATCTCCGACGGCCACTAAAGTTACTCCGCGCCGCTATCCCCGCTCAGTGCGAATTGAAAACGGTGCGACGGCGTTATCGGCGATTGTTTTGGTGCGTGGTGTGCCGTGTCAACGGACGTAGTGTACACAACACGGCACACGCGAGCCCCGCGCTGCGACGGCCGGCCTCACACTCGCGCCGCCGCTCGAGCGCACTGGTGATCGCACTATCTACCGTGGAGATTCTCAGTCGAGCGCGCGGTGATACCACTCACCTTTTTAATCTGGAAGTGCTCCGGACGCAGAGTCTCTTGGATCTCCTGCTCGGTCCCGCGCGGCGCCGCCTGCACCGAACTGCGGAACCCGTCCAGCACGCCCTTGAAAGTAAACTTCTTCATCGCGAATCTCGAAAGTCGCGAATCCTTTGTCCGAAGGCCGCACGTCCGCCGGCCCCGGCTACATCACAGCCGTCCGCCGCGAACAGCGAGCCGGTTTTGGCAGAAGGAGGGTCGCTCGCTCCCGCGCTGCACGCGCCGCTACTGCGCAGGGCGGCCCGGGCCGACGCCGACGCCGACACGCGCCCGCCACGCCGACGAGCGACGAAAACTAGGCGAGGCACCGCCTCCGGAATGTACGGCAATGCGGTCTGACCGAACGATCGATAGCCGGGAGCGGCGACACGCGCGCACACTGCTCCACACCGATGCGCCTCGTCACACTGTAACACCGCACCGTACACGGTCCGCCGCGGACTGCTCGCTCTACGACGGCCGGCGGAGCTCGTCGCTCGGAAAGAGCGCGACACGCGCGATCGATCTCGCCGCACGTGCTACGGAAAGAGATGACCGCATATTGCGCATGTAGCCTCGACTCGAGAGCGCCTTGGAGAGGAAAATTTCACAACAGCTGATAGGCGCCTCACCACGCGGCCACTAGGAGGCGCAGCGCGACGACAACATAATATGACCTCCGCTGTCTCACGCGAAACGTCAAAGTCACTTCAACCTGAAAGTTAAGCGGTTGACTGACGCGTCGATCGCGTATCTTAAAGTGAAAATTAATTCGTATAAGGAAAGTTTTGCAATAAATTCTATCATTCCCAAAAATGTCGTACAAAATCGCAGTGAGAAGTTTTAAAACTCTAAGTTATGTGGCAGGTTACAAGAAGATCAGAAATCGGCCGCTCAAGTGAGTAGATGTAATAGCACGAAAATATTATTGTAGAATGTTATTAAAAAGTTCGTAAACATTGTACCAATGTGGTGCCCCTCATAATATTTATGATGTTATTTTATTTCCTCTTACTTACATTTGTTTAATACAGTATGTGTTACCATAGATATTCCCTTAGTAAACATAAAGTGTATATTTGCAAAAATACTGTTGAATGTAGGTTACAATGACTATATATCAGTTATTAAAGATATTGACTTGGCACGATTTCTACAATTTAAAGTGGTCTAAGATATATTTATTATAAAACATATACAATTTACTGACTGGACTCAGTAAAAGGAACATTATAATATAAATACCTACACAGATATTTTATACCATGAAAATTCAACTTTCAATTATAAACTGAAAGTTGTAATATTTACACAGAATCTTATTAAATAATTTGTCTATTAAATGGGTATATTTTCAAGTCTTAATAAATCAAGATTGCTATTCACAGATTTTACTGTGCAACAATTCTTGGAGCAGGGTACATAGCGTACAGTCAACATAAAGAGAATAAAGCACAGATGTCGGAGATTATCCAGCTCAAGAATTACATGGCGGAACCTATCACCCCGGTCCCACATCTGGAGAAAACCCAGAACGACATGAAGACCCAAATGGAACTACTCATTATGAGAATTCAAGCAGAGTTTTGCCGAGCCCTTGAAAAGGAGGAAGATGAGGTTTGAATTCCCTTGTTCATTCTACAATAAATTTGGAAATACCAGAAAATTGAAACCTTTATTTAGCACAAATTAGTTCTTTCATGTTATCATCTAATCAGAATATTGTTTCTGAACTGATTATTTTTACTCTGAAATCTTACATACACGTTCAGTATGAATTATGGCTTCGAAATCCAGTAATTAATAATAATATAACAACCAGCATAACAGTTTAAAAATTTTAAAGTATTTTAATTACTAACTAGAGTACTTTTAAACGTACTATGGTTTGCTTAGTGGTCAAAATTAGACCAAATAATTTAGATTTCATTGAATCGCTTATCTATCATTTTTTAATTATGTTTTTATTGATAAAACTAGACAGCTAGCTACCACACAAAGAAAAGAAGAATTGGTTTCCAAACAGAAATGATAAACACATAGAGCTGTTTAACTTTTGCCTATACTTAGTATCAATAATGTATGCTTGCAGAGGAAATTATTAGGTGTGCCTGTTTATTGAATCCATAAATTATTTCTATTTTAAAGCAAAAATTTTGATAAATATAATTAGTATAATGTTTATATACTTTAACATTAAATTATTGCTGGGTATTGTACATCATTCTGGATATGTTCATTAGAGGTAAAACCTTCTGCGGTTCGCCTCCGGCAGCACCACCGCCACACCTATTTCTGCCTTATAACAGCAGCGTTAAGCGCTGCTGTGTTCCGGTTTGAAGGGTGTGGTAAGGGAGAAACTTTTTCGTGTCATTCCAGCTTAGTTCTCAGGGGTAGCGGCGCATCTGTGGTGGACCTGAGATAGGAATCTGATCTTATCTGGGGTTGATTTCAAATGTCCATGGGCGGCAGTAGCCACTTACCATTAGGCGGACTGCTTGCTCGTCTTCTACTTCCATATTGTAAAAAAAATCATATACAACCTACAACATTTTTATTTTGTTGTAGGCGTGGAACGACGAGAAAACTGTTGATGAATATGATTTTGAAAACGAAGTTTTCTTACCATCCCCGGTACGCAATTATCACACTATCTTATTTAATATTTAACTGTTATTTATATTGCTTTAATTTTGTTACATTTTTAAGTAAGAAACATACTATGAAGTAGACATCAATTTCTTGTTTAAACTGATATTTTAATTATTATCTACAACTTCATACCTGACTATGGTCACACCTAATAATTCTTGTTGTCCATGAAAACTTTACCATATTACTTCCATAGATAAGATATGCAACTTTTTTTATGTGTCATGTAGTTTGGAAATATGAAGACAAGACACTAGTCACGTGCACAATATTCGTTTATAATATTTACAAAACCGTAACAATAGGCGACAGTAAGTTAACAGACAGCCTAGTTGCTTAGATTTCAACACCTCTCTCTCGGAATTTATTGTTTGAATCCTGGCACACATTCAACTTCAATAAGTTACATTCTTTTTTACGACTCGCTATAATTTTCGCTATAAAACGAATTACCGATAAAGCAATATGACTAGTTGATCATGCACATTTTGATAACCACTAAATAAAGTAAAAATTACGTTAATTGATGATTTATATTTGTACAAAGTAAATGTTTCAGACCGCTGAAACGATGGCTAAATAATTAGTAATGCTTATTAGGCTAATTATAAATAGTGCTTATTTAGACGACACTTGAAACAGTCACATACGTGTTTTTTTTTAAATGTGTGACAAGCTGAAATTTGGCCAACTTCTATAAAGCGTAGATACGTTCGAAGGTGTATCACGCAAGCCTAAAATATTTTTTTTTTCATATCAGTAGAAAATTCAAAATGTTTAAATACTATCATAAATTAGAATTGTAACGTAAGTCTAGTACGTTGGAATTTTAAGCCTAATCTAAGCTTTTATCTATTAGCGATTGACCAAACTGTGTCAAATGCCCTCAATCATTGTGATAATACAAAAATGACGAAACAGAAGTGACTAATGTTGTAGGCAAACGTTTGTTTTTTTGTTTGGGTAAACATGACTGCGTGGAATTTGTTTAGCGCCTGTGTGGAATAGGGTCGCTCCTGCACAATCTAATTTATAGGACATCCGAGAAATGAAACTAGACGATTTTTGAGTAAATTCAAAGCGACCTCTACGAAGTACCAGTATCACAATAATTGTTATTTACACGAAAATTTGCATTATGAATTTCGTCTTTTACATTTTTAGAGTGCCATTGATTTGTAATATTGGCTTTTTTATATATTTAAGGACAGTAAAGCGCATTCAGAGCTTCTTACAGGAATCCAAATTCAAAGTGGACCGCTGGACTCGCAGTGAGGGGGGCGGGGGGATCACGTGCGTCCTGCAGGACGGCCGCGTGTTCGAGAAGGCCGGCGTTAACATATCCGTGGTGTCGGGCACCCTGCCGCCGGCGGCGATACAGCAGATGAAGAGCAGGTATGTACCACTGAACAGCTGATTTATGTTAAGCACTGACATTTTAATTTTAACATAGATGGTCGTAACGACTCATGTATTGTATGCGCGTCAATAATGACTGTGCCTGAATTAAGAAACATCACTTGACAGACAAACAAATCTGGCCTCCATATTGCCTCCTATTTTTGATTTAAAAAAAAAACGTTTTTTTTTTTTCATTAAAATGACCTCATTATTGTTGCGATTTTCACTGAGGAGTCCTCTTCCTTTTGGGGGGAAGATCAATGTTTCTAGCGTTAAAAAATATGTCTCACCACCTAATCTTGATACTTGTGATACTGAATGTACATTGATATTAATTACGATCAAGGGGTAAGAGTTTGGAGAACAAGGAGCTGCCGTTCTTCGCGGCGGGCGTGAGCGCCGTCATCCATCCGCGGAACCCGATGGTGCCCACCATACACTTCAACTACCGCTACTTCGAAGTCACGGACAAGAACGGTTAGTGAATACGAGAGACGGCCGTCGCAGTCCGCAAGAATACCGACGCATCCATCACCAATCTTGAATAATACCTTGAGACATTCACACACGACCATCTCCTCCCAAACTAAGCAGACTCATAAACTACACACTATAAAAATCTTTTTTTCATCCAGACACCAAACAAATGTGTATCACAACAATATTATTCCTGCATTGCAATCTAACCCACTCAAACACTAATGTTGCCATATAAAATACTTCACCTAACTCTCCAGGACTGCCGATCGGGAATGTCTGTGCGCACAATTGCTACTTCAATATCTTTACTGATTATATTGTAACCCAAGACAAACATTTGGATAACAGTGGAGTGTTAAATGATCCATATTTGAGTTCGATGTGGTTTACGAGTGTTTGTTCCGTGTTCGAGCGTCATATTACCTGAGTATCTTTTCAAAAGTCTTTATACCTATAGCTTATAAAATATCGGGTACTTCAAACATCAGGAATAATTTGAAGCTTGGGGAAGGACATTGACTTTTTTCGTGAACATCCGTCTTAAATTAATTTTTGCTCCGAGCCTTCTACCCATAAATAACAATAATATGTGATTAATAGAATTACTAAATAATACTCTGATAGTCTGATTCCATGGGGAGGGATTCACGGAAGGACTAACATGAATATACATATCGCATGCTTATTGGATTACTTTTGAAAAGACGATTTTTGGGAAATCGCAAAAGAAGATCTTGCAGTGAGACCTCATCGTACTTGTTGATGAATAAAATTAAAACAATATATCCTTAGGGCGCCAACAAATCGCGATTTCAACGTAATTCAAACGGTAAACGGTAGATGGCGCTACCAGAAGCCTGTATCTGTACGTAACTAAATCTTAACTTATTTCTTAATGAGTCAGTGTTCCATTAAGCATGCGATATGTCTTTCTTTGTAACAACCCTTAACACAATAGTGTTACAGAAGGTACACTCTATGATAATAATTTTTAATTCATAACTTGAAATATCTTTTCCTTAAGGGTATGTTACAATATAATAAATAATCAATTATCGGCAAATCATTTCTCTTTACCAGAAATCGAAGTTTGTTAAATGCTCAAATACAGACTATTTACTTGTGAAATTTCTATCTTAATGTTCCCGCTATGCATCGTTTCGTGCTAACACATTTATGAGGGAATTACGTTTATTTCATGTAGATATAAGAGGTGTATAGTTCAATGCGGTGCTATTTTGTGACTATATTAAACAAACCATGTAATTTGTTCCTTGTATTGCAAATGTATATGTAATTTTTGTCTGTGTGTAATTTATGAAATGGTTTATTACCTAATTTTGAATACATTTTCATTGGAAAGTTTACGAAGAGGCGATAAATTACCTTGTGAAATAAATTAAATTATGTTTATTTATATAATATACATGCAAAGTCCTGTATCTTATCTTCATATTGTTTGACTTAGAAAACAAGAGATAAAAATATGAATCTGTTGAGTGTCATTTACTTTTCTTGACTCTGAAAATCTCTTGAGAAATGACACATAATGAAATAAAACATTTTACGCAATAGAGCAATTCGTTCCCAGGAGATCATTCAAAAGCATGTGTATACCATGCAAGTAACTATTCCTGAGTTATGTATATAACAATTTAACCTCACTCACTTTATAGTTACTTACCTTATTCAACCATTATTTTTAAAATTACAATGACATTTATCATCCTTAAACAGCTTCACTGTCAAGTGATGGACCAAGTACATGTTCGACTACTGGAGATTGATTAAAATGCAACATTTTATTAATTCCATCACACTGTATGTCATGTTCAGCAGAATTGTTTTTAAAAATGTTTTATGAACTACTACAGCTTGAAACAAATCATTATGATTCTGTTTTTCATAATTGTATTGTGAAAAAATTCACACAAGTCGAGATTATAATAACAATCAAGATTATATTTTATGATTAAAATATTTAAGGTGTTTTTGATTAATTTAAGCATTCACTGAATAAATAAGTCCGGCTCATTAAATAATAATATATATAGACTAGCTGTCCCTGCAAACGTTGCTTTGCCATATAACTGATTTCTAGACGTTCATTTAATATTTGACACTGCGATGGTGGCGCAGTCTGCCGGATCCAATGTAAACCATTCTAAAATCAACAACTACTTACAATTTAAAAATTAATTGAAAAAACATTTTCCGGTGGACCAAATTGTGAATGCAAACCATTCTCGAGTCCCCTTGACCACACACAAAAAAAATCATCAAAATCGATCCTGTCGTTTAGGAGGAGTTCAGTGACATACACACACACAAAAAATATATATATTAAGATATATACCTATGACAATGCAACGTGCAGAAGACAAAGTTATAACGTTTAGCACTAACCAGGAGGATGCATCTGTTGTGATGCTTCACCGAATCCAACATGGAAGAGACATTCCTCTTTGAGGCTGGCTGCAACTTTTCTCAGAACATCATACTCTGGTTGATCTCTTCTGTCCATATATGCAATAATATGACGTTTCTCCTCATCCATATTTTGAAGCTCCTTAATAGATCCAAATTGTACAATTGGGTCAATCAACTGCTTCTTTATAAACTCTGCAAAGGCCTCAACTGACCTTTGACCTGAAAATAATTAAATCCATACATGTTTTAATTCTTTTTTTGTTACGTTTTAATTCTTTTAAAAAAATTAATATTAGAGAAAGTTACAATTTATATAAAATTGTATGATATGGAGAAACTACTGTCAATATAAATTTACATCTTAGTCAATAAGTATCAATAAGGAGATAAATGAAAGCAATCTCAATTTATTACATAAATAATGGTTTTCACCAACAAGTTCTTAGCATCAAGTGTAATAATGATAAAATATTATTACCAAGGTATGGCTTAAAACAATTGAGCAAACAATCTTCATAAGTGGAATACTGTACACTACAAGGTGTGAAATCACAGAAACAGCCAAAATGCTTTCAGACCATCTAATTGCAACAGACAAGGCTGTATTTATTTTATTTAATGAGATATAATTTATGTTTAAATACATGTATTAAGTATTAAACTTATAACCGTTAACAGAATTATGTTATTTAATATTTATTATTATCTATCAGCAGTGTAGCCTTGAGTTTAGAGTTAACAGACAGCAGTACAAAATTCTGATATTTAAACAAATGTTTTCGATTCTGTGGGCATATTAAGTATGTGGACTTTTATTCAAATTACCGTCACAATAAAATGTTGTATAAAAAATTTTAAACATAATAATGCAATTTAATGAAAATTCATAAAAGAAACATAATTGCATTTGAACACTTATGTCTTAATATAAGCAATTTTACATATATATATATGTTAGATTTATGTATGACAAATTAAAATTTATCATAAAGGGCTGACTTTTTAAATCAATTATAAGACAATTTTATTCATTAAATGACTCGTACTACACACCCTATAAGTTTGTACAGACCGAAGCCGGACACACTGTATAAAGCTGAAAAGTTTGTTTAATTATTTGAATGCGCTAATCTCTTCAGAATTTCATAATGGCAACAAGTAACAATGTAGTATATGAATTTAGATAATCCAGGAATAGCAGGAAATTTCACGGTATAGGAAAAGGGGAATTGTTTTACTCTGCATGAAACACGCGCGAAACTGCGGCCAAAAGCTAGTATGGTAATAAAGTGAAGGCTATGTTATATAAGAGGACAACTCACACACTAATCACATCACACAAAAATATGACTTGATCACTCAGGAAAAATAAGATTATTAAGGTTAATTGGCAACAAATGTGTTGCTTCCACTCAGAACTTTTTTGCAATACCTCACTCCTTGCATTCTCCTCCAAAACCTTTAAATTGGACAACCCCAACACAACCACTATACAGCCAATAAATAGCATTAAATTCCAGGATTCGTAATATTTATGACAATTATGGACATACCTCTGTATTCTTTATTAGCGGGCAATCCATTGCGGAAGAGTTTCAGGGTTGGATATTTGGTTATAAAGAACCTGTTGGAAATACCAGATTCCTTGTCACAGTCGACTTTGCCCATCACCACTTTGCCAGGATCGTAACCGGCCTTTGACACTTCGTCTGCAGCGTCGTCGAAAATTGGCATCAACATGTTGCTAAACTTACACCATTCCGCATAAAAGTTAATAAACACTACCTCGTTAGATGCTGAAAACAATGTTATCATAAAGTTATTATACAGTAACTCTATTTATAATTAAACAATAGTACAAAAACTTACCCAATACCATATCCAAGTTATTCTGCGTAATTTGCACCGCACCGCTATCGGTTGGGTTGTAAAAACTATGACAAATCTGTAATAGATTAGTTTTCCATAATTGTACAATTGATTATTAAGTCAAAGGTGTAAAATCTGCTGTGAATTCTATGTACGTGTACCAACGTCTGAGGCTGTATATTTTTAAGGTATTTCATTACTTACCAATAAAAAAAGTGTGGCTGAGAATTTGTAACCCATGTTTTGTGTAATGCACTTCATTTTATTGCTATTAATCTAATTTTTCAGCAAGAAGTCCTCATAAATACATAAAAAGTCTCAGGCCTTTTCAATTTCTTTCACGCAAACATAATTTCCAACTCTGCACTCTGAAGCCAATTCTAAGTCGGCGTTCCGATCCGTACATAAATGACATAAAACCATAGATCCATGTTCTTTGCTGACTGGGAGCCAATGTTGCCCAGCTCGCTTCATACCATTTTCTTATTATAATATTATCATAATTACAGTGTGATCATTAATTATAAATATTGTCCCACCAAAAATACAAATATAATAATGCTAAACTATACTAATATTTTAAATAAAGTTCTGAGGATCTCTTTCACGATCTAGTTGATTTAGATTTAAATCTATATAAAACAAATTTTTACATATTTCTGGCAACATCGTTTAAGTTATTTAAAATATTTATATTTGCCTATGCCTAGCAATTTAGTGTTGTCAAACTATACTATGGACAGTTTTGTATTCGATAGTTTTAATATAAAAAAAGCCCATGTGATCGATACTACCGTTACTATCGATAATTCAAAAGGATAGAATACCATCGGACAAATGCAACACCATCGATACTATCGATAGTTGTGACCTATCAATTGTATGCTAATTTACGATAGTATTGAGTATAGGTATTAAGCTTCAAACAGTCGCAAACAATACTATCGCAAATTAGCATGCAATCGGTAGTTCACAACGGTCGATGGTATCGATACGATCGATACTGTTAATACTA
>DWQT01001891.1:0-15436 GCA_018244895.1 Myscelus amystis hages
AACGTCGACGCCCGAATGAAAAGAAATAAAAATATTGTTTCTCACCAGAAATATTGTTTCCAACCAGCACGCCACATGTCAATGGGCTTAATTATTTACAATAGTGTAAACGAAAGCTACTTTCGCAACTACTTAGTGTTATAGTGACATAAAGTATATATAATGTATACATATATAATAAATCTTGATACAACTTTACGTATCGGTAAACAAAATAAGGAAAAAAAGAAATAACAATTGTCATATTACAACAATGGTTTTCCGCAAAATGATGTCTAATTCTATGGCCTGTGCATAATATGTATGGATGTGTGTGTACCTCTGTTCACTGACATGAACCAATATTGTAAGTAGGTCATCGTAGTTCAGGCTAGACTTGCTTTTGTCCAGCCCAATATCTGCGTTGCAACATATTTTTCGTAACAGCTTTAGGCTAACAACCGTCCGTGGCATTATTTAACTATCATTGTACCGATTTAATCTTTAATTGTACCACGTAGACCTTTTGGCCATTATGATGATAATAATGTTGTACCTACAAGTAGCAAACGTGTCGGCCTCTTGATGTGAAGTGGTTACTGCAGTTCATTGACATTAATCTCCAACCTTGAATGAAATTAAGGGATATGCTCGTGTACACACATCACACAGGTCCATGACTGAACTTCGCGTACCAAGTGTTATTTGTAGACTGACAATCTTTCCAACCGACACGCACACTACAGCTACTGTTACAGCGCTGTAAGTATGCGACTGTAGATGAATATACGTAACCTAATTGCGCCGTAAATTCTTCCTGATTCGCAGTGTGCTGAGTCGGTGCAGGATCTCTTTCGCTTACGACCTTATAATAGGAGGCGCTCTTATAATAGGAGTTAATTTCATGAAAGTTATTTTAAAATAAATAAAATGTACATTGTCAGAGTACCTACTTACAACTATGTTGAAAAATATCGTCTCTATGTTATAATCCAGTAGATAGTAAAATAGTATAACAGTGACGCATTTAATAAATCTGTATTCAGTATATTTGCTTTTAGAATGACTAATACTATTGTTAACGTTGCCCATAAAGTTGGACATCGGTCATCTTAGAAAACAATTCCAAAATAATCGTACCTACATTCGTTTCTCAACGATGCGATGCATTTTGCATTTTGATACAAGTGTCGAACTGAACTGAACCTTCTTCTGTAATGTATGATTTGTATTCTTGGAACGTTTTGCATAGATTCAACGGACAGTTTGACGTGGATTCGTGAGAAATTGCGAATATGTTTCGTTGCCAAGAGGAAAGAGGAATTTATACGGACGTGTGTTCAATATGAAACAAAGGAACGCATACTCGCCGAGCGCACGCCAGATCACCTCAAATGCTCCGGATCTACTACGGAATGCAGCATTGTCGTAATATAAACCACACCTGGTTATACAGACTGGGAGGTAACTATACAAAAAGGTTAGGACTAGAGGGACGGTTTGGAATGCTCTCGGGTAAACTCAATAGAGGTTAAAGGTAAACCAAAAGTATTTACATTTAACTACTAAGCATATTTGTTACACAAGTAATCCTTATTTTAATTTTATGGCTGTTTGTATCTACGAGTACATACAAATATAATCATATCGTGTTGACTGTAATTAAATATTCTAATTTATTTGATTGATAATACTAATAATTCGCGTTGTCTATATTAAATACGAAGAATATATTTTCACGATATTACAGCATTAACGTGCCTTACAAGATTCATTAAAAATGAAAGTATAATGATTAAATTGTTGTATTTAATTCCATGCGTGAGGCGTGAAATAAGCAATTTTGCAAATTTAATTTTCTATGATTTTCTTTGGTAATTTTATTAATTTATGCATATTTATTACACATATTTGCAGGTTTTTGCAGAAATTCGCTTAAAAGCATTGTCTGGTTGAAATGTTTTAGCTCATTTCGTTCACGGATTCCTAATTAAACGTTCATGTTTATTATTTAGACACACTAATCATTATTCCTGTTATTTTCTCATTCTATATGTAGTTGTGAATATTTATTTACAATTTCAGATACATCACTTATCTTTTGTAGTGATTTCAAAAGAATAACAATGTAATTTCGTGCCAAATAAAATGGCTTCATAAATCAGACAATGTGTTAGGAAACCAAACACAGTGTCTTAATTTTATTGCAAAAAAAGTTATTAGCATATTATTCATGATCTATGTTTATAAAACTACTAATAATTTTAACGGTACATAAAATATAATTTTGCCTATGAATCTTGTAGTGACATGAAATGTTGCAAAAAATAGAGTTCATAGGACACCACGAACTTAGGATCGTACTGTTATGTAATCTTCAGCGGTAAAAACTGTTGTAAACAGTTTGGGTACTTTATTTGTATCTCCATTGTAATACTAATTTTCAGTACCGGTAAAAATATTCCACGCTGTATAAGCCTTCTGGCGCCAGGTATTTAAGTGCGGTGGAGTTGCAAAAGACGGCCTTCATCTTTAAGCCGGTCGTCGCCAGGACCCGGTCTGGCGTTCGTACCTATTAGTGACGATCGACTTTCTGAATGCAAGTGAATTCAAATACAATTTGAATGGAATAGGGGGTTACCGAACTGTGTGGAAATACGCGGCGATGAAATATGTGAAAAGTTTATTATAGTCCTGACAAAATTATTATGCATCAAATACTTAAACTGTAATATATTGCAGTATTTGAATCAATTTATTGAGCAATTGTCAACCATCAACGAACAATACTAGTCGATTTTAAGTTTTCCTAGTCGAATTAATACATGAGTAAACTACGATTCGTTTCCAATCGCCCGCCTTAAAGCCTCTATAATTACCAATTACGCTAATAGACCTTCGCTATCGAAGTCCTTCGTCACGATTTTATTGTGCTAGATAGACTGCTGTGATTGACACGATAAAATAAATCAATCTCTTTAATAGTTAAATTACATGCTGAAATATGAAAATTAATTAATTTATTTTTAAATTTGCCTAAATGTATCGAATTCATCAATTAATATTTACACGGCATATATAGAAAGCAGGTTGGTTATAAAGTTCTGCAATAGTGATATTTTTAGTTGAATTGAGTGTCAAATGTTTTTTATAATATGAGACGAATTTCACTATATTCTATAAAAAAGCTAAGAAGCGGTATAACATGCTAACCACATTATGGCTTATTGAAAAGTCGGGGCTGTAGGTATTTGCCGAGTTAGTATCAGAGTCGCTAAGTGGTTGTCGGTATGCGTGCGGGTAACAATTATCAGTTTCGAAACTTGGCGTTAGCAGATGTTCTTGCGTGGATTACTATAAATGGTTCACAGCTTAAATATTCCTACTCATAGAAGGACGTCGACGTTAACGCATAAAAAGTAAATACGAGGAAAATTAAAAAGTAAACGAGACGAGTACGCATGGGAGATTTACGCAAGAGCGGCCGGTCAACATCGGCCCCCGCCGGCCTTGCCCGAAATTCTTCTTTGACTACAAATATTTTATATGTCTTCGATAAATACACTTATTTGTCAGTACCTTGTGTTTGTTAGTATATAATCGATGCCTACGCACACCCCAGCATGCAAATCTTTGTACAACGTTATTGTATATTCCTATTCACAAACACGATTAAAATCTGATGCAACTCGTCTGCAACTTCTTTTGATTATTGTTTATTTTGTAGAGCTATTGTTGTCGTTAAATTCATTATCCCTTTCCACCGAAATGTGCTTCGGTGTCCGATGGCTGCACAAAAACAATGGTGCTTATCACATAACATGCAAATCCTGATTATGATTACCGTCGGGTACAATAGCCGGCGTGTACGTGAGAAATTGTAACGCATTGTACGAGACGCGAAGTAAACCTGGTGGGAGACCGTAGTACCCACACCGCCGCCTTACAATGGCTTGGCACCGTCAATCCCAACGTAACCGACGCCACACAATAGCTCTAACTATGAAATCCACCAAGATTCATTCAATCGACTATCAAATCACGTGTCTTAATAGACTGCAAATGCATGGGAAAAACATATTTTAATTATAATTCTTCTGTTAACGCGCACTTAAGTACTTTGTTACGAGTTATGCTTGTATAATTTCATAGATTTTAAAATGTTTAAAAGTCTATTACGAATTCTCCTAAAAGAAGCTTAGACGCATTGTTAACATACGAGTTTATACTGTTTTTCACATAAGCGCAACGCGACAACGTGACAATAAAATAGTTTGATTTTTTTTACATTTATTTGTTATAAGCTGAGTAATACCCTGCGCTGGACACACAAATTTAGTGTGGCAAGGACTGGCAACACAAGCCAGACGTTTCGTGTCCATTCAACCGAGACGGAGATCTTGGATACCGTGAACAAACGCTCCCCTTGTTGGGCAAACAGGCGAGTACTTACTCAATACGAATTATTTCAACAATTACAAATGACCACTCGATAGAAGTTTATTTTGTATGCTACGTAGATTGCTTCTAAACTTGTTCAATCTTCAATCTTCAAACTCCAAAGTTATCATTATGTACCTGCTATTTCGAATTACAAATTATTTGATTGTAACAAAAACGTTTTACAACTTATTTATACGTAACATTACTTAGCGAACTTTTTCTGTAAGTATTAAAAATGAAACTGTCTTGTTCGCTTACTGTTTAATGTAGGGAAATCTTTAAATGAAGTAAAGTCGGTAACTTTATTGAGCCACTGAGCTTAGTAAATCAAAATTAATTCATAATGGAACAGTTGACATTTGCTTTTTAACTGACAAATAATTCTCTTTTCTGTACGCTATATGCTAATAGAATAATATGCGAATAATCACTGATAATGAATTATTTAAATACTGGAATGAATAATTAATTAATCTATTAATTTTATCTAATAGTTAGCGAAATAAAATTAGCGTAGGCGTATGATATGTAAATAGCTCGTAGCCCACAAGTCCAGTTTGCATAAACGAATTCGGTTACACTAATTGAATGTATGTCGCGCCGCAAGGTTATTCCAATAACGTATTTTTAAAAATCTAAGTTGGAACAAATAAAAATACATCAGGTCGTTCTTAGCATCAAAAACATATTTGTAGTGTTTAATAACACTGAACTCGTAAACAGGCAAGCGGCCAACTGACAGCAACTGCTCTCCGCAGACTATATGTAGTTTTGAAACCCAAATCGCTAGGGCATTGCTGCTTGTAATCCATGATTTTGATCGAACCTCCATAATTGGTTAGGGAAAGAAGAATTGTGAGGCCGCTAGAATACAACAACGGAACAATGCTCTTTAACCTTAATTTGTTAGATAACAGACGAAGTAGAAGAAGCGCATCAGGTTTGTAAGGACAAAGATATTTGGAACTCGGTGAGCCCTGCCGACCCGTTAGAAACGTGGCGTGATGGAATAATAATAAGAATAACAGGATATATAATACAGAGAGAAATTCTAGATGATTGTCCCTATTTGTATTAAGAAAAAAAGTACGATTCAGAATTGGTTGGCAAAATCTAAAAAAAAAACATTTTAATTTATATGTAATTCACGTGAGGAATGTATGTAGTTTTAAAATTAATGGAAATTTAAACATTTGTGTACCAACTTTGACGTACAAATGACCATTAATCATTGATTATACATGTAATATTTTACGTTAATAAACATCATTCAATGACACCATTTTATGTTTATGTTATTTCATACTGACATTTACGCGTTTTGCGAACAGTTTTACTATTTCGCTACTCGATAGTGCGTTGACTTAATACAAGGTAAAAGCGATGAATTCTATTTATACGAGCGTCCGATACCTGGCTCGAATGTTACATAAAAACATATAGTTGAGCATCAAATGGAATTCCAGACCCACTCAAATTGTTTTCCAAGTCACGCCAGTTCGCAAATTTGTACAAAAACAATTCTAGAGAGACGTTGACGTGCGACGCTCTACTAAGGCACAAGGTCTACCACCCATGTGTAAGCGATACGATTGCCCCAAACGTAATAGATGTAATGTCCTAATCTTTGAACGACTATAAGTGTCACTTGCTTTGTTGTTGTGTATTGACCGTCGTATTATTGTTTTTAAAATTTTGTTATTGTTTTGTTGACTGGATTATTGGTCTAGCAATTAGGCGCCCCGTCCGCTAAACCGTAGGTCGGTTCGATTCCGATTTAGGACAAATATTTGTAATGAGCGTATTATTTGTTAGAGTTATCCATATTACTTACACAGTATTTAAAAATGAAAGTTTATCAGCTGTGCGGTTACCATGACACAGGCATTTAATTGTTTATTTGGAATCAGACAGTCGTTTGTTGAGAATTCACGATTATTAATATTGTAAAAGCGTAAGTGTCTCTGGCCGTTGGTTACGGTAGCATGGTCATACGCATGTCAAAACCGGTAAACATAATGTCATTGTAACTCGGTGTCGAAATCGTGTGAACTCTTTCAATATCAGCGTCTAAATCTTGACGAAACGATGTACGGTATTCCCGATGTCCGTCTAACAACTATGTAGTAATAAATATTTTCTTGCCAAAGCTATCAGTCGCTCGTGGTGAAACAAGCGCCATCAAAATATACTTTCGATTTGGATACGTCGCAGATATGCAATTATTTTGGTAATTCGATTTGACCAAACTACATTAGAATAGTTGCGGTTGATTGGTTTTGTAATGTAATCTGGTGTTAGATCGAGGTGAGAATTTCAGCTGGGTATAACCGCTGACCAAATGATTAGAAATGTGGTAATGAGAATCAAATTATTATACTTCCATCGCCTTAGATATTTGTGATAAACGATGATCTGGATTTGTTTGCACGACGCTAGATTTGAAGTGAAAACTTTAATCAACTGTCTGAGAAACAACATCTTGTTTTTTCTATTTATTCACTTACATACCATTTGATTGAAATCATTAAAAGACGGACAGAAAAGTATTTTACTTAATTTCATTGCAATTTTATGACGCTTATTTTACTACATATACAAATTTTTGTTTTGGTTATTAAGCCGTGGAAAGATTACTTAAAACTTGTGTCTCAGCAGAATAACTGTTACATAACAAAAATGCCTTCGACACTGCTTAATATTACTGTGCTAAAGTACTCTATTTGACATTTAGTTACAAGAACTTCCTCGCACAGCGTAACACTTTTTATTATAAGTACGTTTCCTACATTAGAGTTCAACGCGCACAATAATTTTCGTTGTATTGCAACCGTAAAAATCAAATGCCTATTCTTTAATTAAAACATAAATACAAAGATAAACGTACTAGCATTAAATGTTAAATTTAAATACGTTACTATTTCAATTGAATTCCATTGAGGACAAGGATATTAGCCTAGGGCTGTGTGTTGTTTCGTTCGACGTTGCTCAAGTGTAAGTAACTTTAATTGGTATGCATTATACAAAGCAGAATTTAATTACCTGCCGTACCGGCTAATAGTATAAAGTCCTTGCCACGCCCTTAGCTGCACTCAAAACGAGAGGTTAACTACGGATACGCTTAGCACATCACTAGCACTAGGAAACGCACGCTGCCGAACAGTTGCGAAAGGCCGGAGGTCGCCAGCAGAGAGCGCCGTCGCCGCGCGATCACTGAAAACTAAACCTGCGCACACTCTCGCCTCGCACACCTCTGAACCTAAGTTGAACGAAAGCGAGAACGAAAGAGACGACAAGTCATTTTTTTCTTTCACTCAGGCAACGAAAACAGCTTTCTTATAGGTGCAATGCAGAGTTCAATAGGTTTTTCTTAAGATATTAGTTTAATGTATTAGACAGATCACCGCAGTAGCAGCAGTTGCACTTTCATATTTACTGAAGACATTGACTTCTACCGTTTTAATTTTACAAATAATCAGTCTGCTAATTAATTTTAGAGAAAATAAAGTCATCAATTGTAGGCCAAGTGTTCGCCTCGGCAGTACATATTGTTTGCTAACTTTGGTAGAGAAACCAAGTTATGTCATTTATAAGTTGACGTAAGAAATTAACGGCTTAAGCAGTAAAAAGTGTATTAGTAGAGAAGCGTAACGAAGCAACGCTTATTTACAGATTACCTACTTCCTAGTTAGGGAGCGCGTAACGAGGAAATGAAGAAGAGTCGCGTCAGTGCACTCGAGCGGCACGCCGCCCGCCCTCGCGATCAATTACATTTTTTTAACGGTAGTTAATATTTACTCGGCACCAGCAAAAAAATTGTTCAACATTGAAGTAAAAAATAAATACCGTACTATCTCGTTTTATGGCCGATAACATTGCCAAGATAAATTATTGTCGGGGAAAAAAGCAAGCCAAGAGGCAACACCGTTATTTTATAAAACTGTAATTCTGTCAAAACAGTACACATGGCTCAGAATTTTTACACTTGTGCATTTGATATACGATAGGGTGTTAGCGGTAAACTCTTTATGTTTATTACATTTTTTTACATTTATTACCTCCTTGTGCTTTATGGTAATAATTACCATAGCAATGTAATTATTCATTGAAATAAAGAATATAATAACCCAAAGATATACGTATACTCGTAGCTGAAAAGGTACTATTCGAAGAGCATGGAAATTAAAAAATATTAAGTTGTAAAATAAAAACGAGTATAGTGTAAGAGTATGAACGAAAAATTATATTAGTCTATGTATGTATGTAATGTGCTGAACTGTAAGTAACTGGAGCATGCCATTTATTGTTAAGATACAGTCCATAAATTTGCAATATCAAAAGGTAACGTATGAATTAGGAATTAATGCAAATAGATAGTAATCCACAAGCTTAGGTAAACTAGTGGATTATGAGTAGGGAATAATTATCTTGAATTACGTCATATTACTCGACCTTTTTATTCTTTAACTATGGCCTTAATATTTTGTTAATTATGTAACAAATCGTATTGCGTCATTTTCTTTGAAATATTAATTGTTCATAAATTTAGTTACATTTTATTTTATTTTATGTCAAGATATGTGTGTCACGATAACCGTTTATATTACGTAGCTCACAATATAATTAAATAGATGTCTTAATCTTCATTAAATAAATACAAGTGTGTTTTTATGAAATAATTGCGGTTAACGAGAAAAATCTACAGCTCCAACATATTGTATGTTATGTAGAAATAAAACGTGCTCACAAACACAAATGGTTCAGTTCGGTGTTGTACCCGGCCCAAGTTTAACTTTTTTTGATGAATACGGTTGATACAGTAGAATTGCTTTCTACCCTGTGGCTCGAGTTTCTTGATGCCGCGAAGGTGTGATAAAGATATGTTTTTTAAAAATGTTTTCATGATCCTATGTAATAGTTGTTTTTTCCTTAATATCCGAAATTGCATTGGAATTAGACAGACAAATAGCACGAAAGAAGAAATTTGTTAGAACCGAAAAATGATAATTGAGAAAAATTGAGCAGAGCGAAAAAAAGTCAAATAGGACTTTAACTTTTAGGTATTTAATGAATAATTAAAACAAAGGCGAGGCGGTGTACATGATTATAACACAATTATTATTTTTGTCGGATAACTACAAAAATTAATCTTTGACGGATTCAGATAAGGTCGTTCGTTCGTTTCGTTTCGTTCTATGTAGTTCGATTTACGAACGACTGCGTTGTCTGAAAATACTTGTTAAAGCCAGATATAATAAATGTGTCTCAGGTAGATCTTGTTGCAACGGCGAGTGCATCGACACATCACGTGCGTTCACTGTATCACTTAATTGGACCATTACAATGTAACGTAGGGGCTCACTGGGTAGAAATAACAATTAATAACGAATTGCTAAATCAAAACTCAGAAAGCTACTAGATAGAGTCACTATGTACCGAATACATTAACAGACAACAGAATTAACAGATTTATTATTCTTTGACTAATTTCGACTAACCTTCCTTATGGTATGTACTTAAAAAACGAGTAAGGTGATTATTACGAGTACATCGGTTGTTTATAAACAAATCGTATTAATCCAAGTATTTAGGCTAAGGTCAAGTTACAAGTCTAAAGTGATAGGCCCAAGAAAAATGTTTTATAGTTTTATTACTGCAATTAGGCTTCTTCCTAATGTTATGTAGAAAAGAAGCTTTATGCCAAATCGCATTTAATTTAATATTTTATAACGTTAACTACCGAATATAAGTTATTTCGAAAATTTCGAGTAATGTATAAATTTATTAGCTGAGGGCTATTAGGGTCATCCTGGTTTTTTGTTAGCTTATGTTTACAAGAAACGACTTACTTTAATATATAATATAACATTAATATATAATATAATAAACATGAAAGCAATTTAAGAAATAATATGCCTTTGTTTTACTCATCAGTTTGAATATTATATTGTAGTTCGTAAAAAACTTAGGTGCAGTTAGATTTGTTTCGCAATGCTGTGTCTGGCTGTGGCGATGAGGTGCGAAGTTCACATCTGTTACTTAACTGTCCAAGTGGCAACATAACATCGCATTCTTGCCGCATTCTTCTTGTTGGTAGGTCAAGTTTTTAGCGTGTACTCGTACAACAACTACTGCTGTAATACTATCACATAACGTAAATAAAAACATTCTAGAAGATATATAATATTTTAGCTATCCATCAATTATACACATATGTAGTTGAATATAGTGCTAACGTTAACAGGTTAATTTGGTCATTACTTTTAACAATCATATAAATATTTTTAAAATGAAATAAAATCTATTATTAGTATATAAATGCAATTTGTATTGCTCTTTGTTAATGTCGATAACATACATATTTCAAAATTATTGATTCCCAGTACAATACCTTGCATCGTACGCGTTACGTAGGTATTTGATAATGCGATAAACATAATATTCTAATGTCTCGCTAGTACATTGCATTTGATAACGGTTTGAGTAAATCAAGTCGAGAAACAGAAATTAGAGGCTCGTGACGAATCGATAGACAGCGGTGCTGTATAAATATTTCATAATTTTAAAAAGATAAAGGCAGTTTTGTAATTGTAATACGAAATAATGTTGACGTGGCGAAACTGTTGTTTCTACGTTCCTCGTAGACACTGACGATTACGTTTAGGTATTTACAGCGTGTCAATTTATATTAAATTCATAGGGTTATCGTTTTCGCAAGAGAAAGGTCAACCTACAGTTTGTCAGCACAAGGCGAGTATTGTTTATAATTTGCTGTTGCGAGACGACGTTATATAATATCCAATTAAGTCTACTTACATTGATGAAGAGTTTATTATTATAATAGCGGAAAAGAATGAGCACATGACGTTTATTGCGAGGCATCTGTAGTAAAAGAGATGATAAAACGTATTTTATGAAGGCGGTATATGCAATGCAAGCATGTACATCGATATTTCAAGATTGAGAGAATTGTTTATTGAATTTTAGTAAAGACGCCTGGTAAAAGATTATGATTTAATGATTATCAAAATTCATTTGATCTACTTACAACATTACTATTTTCATTAATAGGAATGTGACGGATTGACTAATTTAAAGAACATGTGTTTCGCAAATAAAGGTGTCCGAAAAACTTCGGTGTGAAACAAATTGCACTCAGTGAGGTCAGAGCATTTACAAATGCATGTGCACAATGTATTTTTATTATGACTTATTATTATAATTGTTTCTATTATTACAGTATCATCTGAAAACATAACGTTTAAGTTTGAAACTACATATATTCATTTACACGCCTTTCTGATTGGCATCAGCTGTTTATTGCATAAGCGGTTTACTAAAAGTCGAGCAATTTATGTGCGAAGGTGCATGCGATGTGGAATAATATTAATGCACATCGCGTTATGTACGGCCTTAATTACTACAAGGAGTGATTTGTCGATTCTCCGTAGGACACACAGTCACGTTTCACGATTGCAAATTCAACACAGATTAGGTGCTGGATCGGTCGGCACACATAGGGTTGCTAGTCAACTCAAGCATCTTAATGCACCATTTGCTGCAGATGTATTTAAAAAATAATCGAATATACGTGTATATAAAACATATATAAATATGTTTTAGTAGAAAACTTTGATTGTAGAGACGCGTTTTTGTGAATTTTCTAGAAATGGAACCCCATTAACATCAAAGGTTACCGGTACCTGTGCAACTATAATATGTATATATATATTTTAAAGGATTTCGTTCTTATAACGCTTAAGAATCGTTTGATGGAAAGAATCGTTTAAAATACGAATAAGTGAAACATTTAGCAACCCTGTAGGCGGAGGTAATGTAAAATATTAAACATCATTACGTTATTTCATTTGTGATATGCACCGCCAGGATTCTACTAAGGTAATTGTATATTCGTTTTTTACGACTCTTATGTTACCACACTAAAATTATACGTATATAAGCAACGAAACTAGCTAAGAACATATTATGCTTACACGTACATTAGATTGTTGATTTTGCAAATATTACTCATTTAAATGTTGAAATCATAAATCTAATAGATTGTAACAACCGACCATATTTTTAAACCTAACAGTCATATCGTATACTAGAACGCAATTCCTGCACAATTATAATATGTATTATATGTCATAATAAAATAACCCAACTGGGGCTTGGGAAGCTGTCATTTCAACATTCACATCCTTCTCATTGATAATAATCTTGCGCATTTTAAAATCTTTTGTAACGCGATTTTAATTTCTGCTCATGGTAAAACCGTTTTCATATGTTGTCTGCTATGCAATGAATTTCGTTTTCCCTTTGAGAACCTTCATCTTTCTCTTCAAATACACACTAGAGAATATGTATATATAGCATATACAGAAAATGTTGGAAAAAACATTGGAATACATTGATAGGAGCAGTTGAATATGATATAGTATCGTTCGCCAACGTTAGTGGCGGTGTGTCACAAGCACGCAAGGCTAGTTAATTGTCTCAGCCTCTTACTTTAAAATAAGAGCCACTCTCGAATTACGAACCATAAATAATCCAAGTATGAATTCGAAGGTTTGGGAACGGCCAACGCTACGCCAATTGTTCTACTCAGAGCGGCGACTCCATGAATCATTGGACCCTTTGTACATAAACTGTACGGTGTACAAAGAGAGAATAAAAGGGCAGGGAAATAAAATAGAAATAAATTGCAACCAAATTTTTATTAGAGCTATTTACAATGACATAAAATGTAAAAATTAAGTTCTCTTGTTACTTAAATCTACATTATTTACACCTTTATAAGTCCACGTCGTTAAATAAAATCAAATAACTTTCATTTACACATCGCAATGAGTATTATACTTCTAAAATAATTCAATTTTTGTACATTCAAATGCATTGTATATTTTGTACTAAATCATTGCAAAAAAAATTTTGATAAGTTAAAGACGCACAATTAAATAATAAATAAATTAACTATTTCGTGCGATATTCGAGCGAATCGGTTGACGCTTCCAATACCGTAATCGCACTTTTCTATCTTATCACTAATGTAAATAGGTATTTGACTATTTTCGTAAATTAATATCCACACATACATGTCCAAATAATCCTCACTTATGTCGACATCGCCAGTCGGAAAGGTTAATTACACAAATGTCTTCCGGGCATTTGCTTAAAAATGTTTTGAAATCATTATGTAAGTACAATATCTTTAATTTTCGTGAGGGCTTTCAAGAAAAAGTTTCGGAAATGAAGTTAGCAGATATCAAATGTTGAAATTATTCGTGTCCATTATCATTAAAATTTGTCCGGTTATGCGATAATTGAAAACTTCAAGATCTGACAATATCAAGCCATTGGTTTCGAGTGATTTTTGGCGATAGACAGTAGTGACAAATTTTAATATGTACATCCAATTTAAATGATATAATGAAAAGGGGCGTGACATCTTTTATTTACATTTAAATGTATTTCCTACGAAATGTGTCTCATGAACTACTTGAGCCGCAGCCAAAAATGTCTCCTTTAAGAGTTCCTTTTGCTCACAATTTACTAAAAAAAAGATAATTGTTTGAGAATAATCAGCGTTACATAAACAGTCAAGTACCTAATAATAAAAAAAAAACTACTTAGTAACCGGCAGTGTGGATCGAAAATATTTCGGTTTATCCAAAGTTCTCAAAGTGATGTATGAAGTAGGGCAGGCGGCGCGTGCGGTTCACCTGCTCGCAGGCCGACATTATCGACTTGGTGAGGGGCCGCGGGCCGCACGAGAACACACCAATTTTAGATACCTGAAAGTCAAAAGTGCTTCTATAACAACATACTAATAAATATATGATGTTTTTCCACTGTCATCCAGCAAAAAGCGAGCGTTAATCATTTATTTAGTGACGGCTTGAATTACTTACGAGGACTTAAGATTGTGATTCGATAAATCTTGTACAACATTTAAGGAATCGTTGAACGATACATATCCAGATCGGTCGGTTAAGAATAACGGCTGTCTGCTGCGTGTAGAAAGTCTGCTGCTTTGGCTGTTACAAGACTTACGTAGCTGTGTTTCTTTTGAACGAATTTGAGAAAGGACGACATGTCGGGCCGCCCGAAGTGGTTCACCGCCTTCAGCCCCGTGAACATGGACGTGCGCGACAGCCGCTGGAAGTGGTTCTCGCAGATGTACTACAATAACAAAGAGGATGATTCATTATATGCGACAGCGAAACGACACGACGCCACGCGCCTACAGCAAACCTGTTACCATAGTCTTTACACAGTAACAAAGTCGCTTTTTCTTCCTGTCCCTATGTATGCGTAGGTCTTTCAAAGTACGCAACAGATTTTGATGCGGTTTTTTTAATCGATAGAGGGATTCGAGAGGAAGGTTTTTATGTATAACAACACCCATTACACAGTAGAGAAATACTGTCATTTGTGAGACACTGTTATACGCGCGCGAAGCCGCTGGCAAAAGCTAGTATGTGATAAATGAGGCTAACACATGCTAATATTAGATCAGTAAACAGTAAATTATGCCTACGAGTAAGTAAAAGTTATAACCTGTATATCGCTGTACTGTAATGTAATAGAAACGCAAATTTTAAAGAGAAACTTATTAAAGTGCTTTGCGAATATCTGGATTTCATTTTTATGATGAAGACGAAGCGGCACCATAGACAGCGTAAAGTACGTACGAGCATGGTGGTGCGGAGGTCGAACTTGTGGAAGAACTGCGTGATGAAGATGTGGATCTCGAGCACGCTGGTGACGTCCTTGCGCTCCACGTCGCGCAGCACGTCGATGAACCACTCGAAGTGCTTGTGCGAAGGACAGATCCACAGGAAGTATACCTGATTCATTTAACAGAGAGTGAGAGGAATCATAGTGAGAGGAATTTAGGCCATAGTAGTGGTACGTTTAGACTACGAAGGAAATCTGACATAAATGTCAGACATTAATGTCTGTACTGTTTACACTTATACGGAATTTTCCACATAAAACTCATTTTATG
>DWQT01001892.1:0-15435 GCA_018244895.1 Myscelus amystis hages
TAATTTTGCTTAATCGTGATTGATGGAGCTAGCAGTCATACGTAAGCCTGTTTTACAATAAAAAACACCAATTTCTTCTAGGCCAAGTTCAATAATAACTATGCATGTTACCGTTTTCAATGTTACTTATACATATGTATATATAATTTTACAATTGTTGTTGGTTTGTAAGGACAGCGATATTTGGCACTGATGCTTTTTGCCTACCTCGTTAGGGATCTGGCGTGGTAAAAATAAAATAATAATAATAACACTAATGATAAAACTCACATAGTTTTTGTCATACGCCGTCATGTTCCTGATATGTTCTTTCAAGTCATCCGGCATCACGTCGGGGAGGTGGTCGGAGCTGTTGTAGAACGACGGCTTCCATGCGTATATCTTGTTCAGCTTCAGGAACACGCACGGCGTGGACTTCTGGTAGGCGAAGCTGTTCTCCTCCACGCAGGGCCCCCACGCGCTGATGTCCACGTCGCATACTTTGCCAGCTGGCGGCGGGAGTTTGAAGTCGCAATTGTGAATGTTCTGACCAGCCCCACCGTTTTTCCCGTCCCGTTTGTATACTGCAGGAAAAAGCAATACAGATTGTATTATTCAATAGGAATACTTGCTTTAGCAATGTTATAATTTTGTTCTGGTCTCAAAATGGAATGGCTTAAGATGGGACGCGTTTTGATTTAACCTAAGCATTTGGTGTTTAATGCTGTTTTTGAGCTACTTGTAATTGGTCTCGTAAACAGATATTGCTTGTTACTTCTCGAATAATTGAATATTGCATTAATTTTGTTATTTTATTACGTACGGTTTCTACCAAATAATAATTAAACTTATGTACTTATCAAAAATATTTCTGATCTGACTCTATCAACACTTAGTGTGTAGCAAGTAATAATAAGCTGATTTCTTAACTATTTCACTTTTACTTGAGTTTTATCGAATAGGAAAGCGTATTGTACCTTTCAAGAACTTTGACAGTTCCTTAACCCAGAATTGGTAGCTGCCGGGGTCATTGCCCCTGTACCAGATGACGCTGCTGGCGACCTCTGGCGGCATGGGGCGGAAGCCGAGCCCGGGGTTGGTGCCGATGATGCTGCTCTCCAGCTGCCACTTGGGCTGCCGTGAGTCGAGCAGCTGCATGAACGTCCACATACATATCGCTACTAGGATCGCCAGTGCCAGGTAGAAGATGAAATAGAACAGTACTATTTTGGCTGTGGAAAGATAAATTGCTTTTATATGCTTGAAATACTGTACAGCAGCACACCGAAGAGTTGTTTAAATTAAGACAGCAGCCTAAAACAATTTTGCAGCTTTTAATGAACAATACTTCTTAGTGATAAAATCTTCTCCCTATATTTCCAGTGCAATTATTATCATCTGTATCTTCATCTACCATCGGCAAATCGTGATTTCATTTGCATTGGATTGGAGCAGAGTTTCAAATGTTTTAACTAAAAATGTTTTGAATTAACTAACTGTTTTGAGTGTTTCGTTACAATTCTTAATTGTAATGTAAAGGTAACTGTGAAACGCAAAGATTTAAATCCCAATGCTATAGCGGTTATTTGATATTTTTTAATAAGATTATGTTGTAGACGAGATTAATATCAATTTAACAAGTTTGTATCAGTCACCATTGTCATCTGGATAGTGCTATATGTAACCAGTTTGAACCGGTTTAAACAATGCACAACGGATCGCCTTCAGAAAGCACATGGCCTACCACGACGTGGGAACTCATGATTATCACAATTATCACTGCTTTAGTTTTGCACAACAATACTAATATCTTGGGGCGACTCATATGATCACAAAATCGCTGATTACGATCCAAAAGTAAGGGTAGCCTGTAATGTTATAAAGCCAAAGTACGATTACTGAAACATGAGTGTATGTATGTACCGTATAATAAATAAAACAATTTGAATTTGTATTTATTATATGTATGGAAGTAGTTATAGCTGTGTTTTGGGAGAGGATTTAAAGGTCTAAAGATGTATAAAGATTAAGCAGTTTTCCCTGAACTTCGCACTGAAAGAGGCAATATTGTAAATGCGTATCTCAGTAATATCTCAGTGGGGAAGAAAGGGGACCACTCACATTCATCTCAATGAATCTTTGACACTGACAAACGACCTGAATTTGTATAAATGCAAATGGGAGGGCAGGAAAATCCAGTTTCTGGTGGTTCCAAATCTAAATTTCAAAAAATTTTTTTCGTCTACTAAGCGAGAGGAGAGTGCTTTGGAGACACTCCATATCTCAAACTTCTATGACTGCAGGCTGTATTTAAGAGACTATTTCGAAAGTAGATTAGTATACTGAATGATAACAGAAGCATACAAAATTCTAAACAAGTACCTCTTTAGATAGTTCTGCAGATACACCAATATTGATACTTAATGGGATTTGAGAATCGAATCGAACACCGGCCTAACGTCATGGGTCTTAACCACTGCACAATCGAGACTGTATTATTAACAGGATCAAATAAATAAGGATAATCGCAGGACGGATTCGTCCACGGACACCGGCGGAGTTAAACCGGATTACGTCAGTGACTAAATGGTCGACACTCAGTCTTTGGTGGTTCCTAATCTTAACCTTTTCCCCAAACCATCTGTACTTTCATGTCTAAAGTTTATATTTTACGATACTTTACGTCACTGTATTGTACTGTACTGTATACTGGATGTATTATCTGCACAAGTATTTATAATATTAACAAACGATAAGACTTCAGGACTTTTGAGAATCATTTCAACATGTTAACCAATTTGCATACGACTAGCTAACTTGAACGCGTCCCAGGTCGGTATTAATGCTTCATCGTCGTTCCAGACATCCTCTCATTATGGGAGTGACGCCTGCAGTTGTCATTTGGAGTCCCGTTAGTGAATGTAACTAAATTCTTACAATTACAACTTCATACACATTTCGGTATTTAATTTTTCCATTTTTTGTATTTTATCAGAATAGCGTTTCGATACGATCCTGGCATTTCTACTAAGAATGCGTAGAAAAAACTTATTCAATCTGCTGCTAAAGTATTGGGATGTAACATGGCAGATTATTGAATGCTGTCCATTCTTCTTTCTTTGATACTCAAGTTGCAGCCGGTTCATTGGTAGGTTGTGGGTAGAATTGTGGACGAAATCTGGGCCTAACCAGTGCGGCCAGTCGCCGGCGGGCGCGGGCAGGATGTCGCGCAATGAGCTCATTGCGGCAATTCATCCTCACTTCCGGTCGACATCACCTTGGGGAATTGTTGCTACTTGACCGTTTGAGATTAAAGATAAAGAGCTAAGCTTTTCATTTGCACAGGTATTCCAACTACTGCTTTTTGACTAGAAGATTCAAGTGACTTTTAATTTTGAGTGACATTTTTTTATCCACAAAGTAATCATGTTTGATTATTTCTTGTTATACTTTAATTAATTGTGATTTGTACCAACGCTTTTATTGCTTTGTTTTGCGATATTAAAATGTTCATATAATTGCAACTAAGATTATTTAGTCAAATTTGTTAAAAATAAATTTTAGATATATTTATGTCTCACTCTGATGTAGTCTTGTGATTTTAGAGCTATTCAATCGATTCACGAAAAAAAAATTCTCTTTACTCACACCAGCTGGAGCCAGTCCTGCCGCAGAACTGCCTCGTTTTCGGGTTCCAGATGAATCTCTTGATCCGCTGCTCTTTGGTCATGGGCGGCTCCTTCTCCTTGTAGTACAGGTTGAACCGCTCCAGGCTCGTCAGGTCGGACGGCCGTTTCTTCACCGTCATCTTTTTCGTTGTCATCTGGTAATAAAATCATTACATAAGCAAAGTTATCACTTCGTAGGTAGAACGCATATACCTACGATACGCTCGAAGATCCACCTTATACCTTTATAGCGCCCGTAGCGCCATCTATAGTTCTTATTTGATTTAATAGTATTTTCCCATTTAAATAAGATATTTTTCTGCGAAAAACGCACCCAATGACACTATTCAGCTAATTAATTATGTCATACCAAAAATCACATTGACCCGGTGCTCCGGTTTGACGTGTAAGCAGGACAAATAAACACACTTTCTCATTTGTAATATTAGTATGGAAATAAAGCTTGTGTACAAAACACTCGCCAGAGGAAGCTTCCGCGTTCTGCGTTGAGTAAATATAAGAACTTTTATAAGCTGTTCTCGCTTTGTGGGCATTTTACTGAATGGTGCAGTATGCAGAAGCTGAACGAACGAACGAACAAAATAGATGTTTATTACAATAGACATCCAAAATTACTACCTTTGCAGGTTTTAATCATGAAAAAAAAACAAATTTAAAAAAAAGTGTCTTACATATTGGCATAGACTTGCAGCTAATATGAATGTTTAAGGAGTGATGAATACAGAAGCAAATCAGGTTTGTACCGACAGAGACATTCAGTGGTCTCTGCCTAACCCGTTGGAGATCTGGCGTGTGGTATATTATTATCATTACACCGTCACGCCAGGTTCCTGACGGGGTAAACAGGGCGCACCCAGTGCCAAATTTCTCTGGCATTACAAACGTGATTTGCGTCTACATTCCTCACTCTCTTCGAGCACTCGCCGGCTTCGAAAGCTCTCGAGTCCCCATCAGCAAGTGTTGATCAGTAAAATAGGACAAGTACACGAGTACTCACCTGTTCCCGGGTATACAGCAGTGGAGGCGCGTGGAGATGTGCGCCAGCCGCGCCGCCGCCGACGATAATGCCAGCGCACAGAATAACAGGACGGCGCTATGCAACACGCCTTCATTAACAAATTGGACGCAAAATGTTACAAAAAAACCGCACTGAAGCAGCAACTGTGATTATGCTTATGTTACATTGTAATTTCGTCTCCAGCAGAGGTTCTCAAACTTGTTTCGTTTACAGACCACTTTGAGAGTCGTTTACTCCTCACCTCCGAATTTGTATAAATACCAGACTGAACGGCAGAAATACGTACGGCGGCGGCACTTGGTAACATCTCCCAAAAATGTGTTCTTGATTTGGCATTACTTTAGTAAGTTTCCAATTATATTGTATGTAAGCCTAGGTTTATGTTTTATTTATTTATCTATTTAGCTAAGATTTTAGTTATGATTTTTAAATAAAGCTTTTTGTATCTATAGAACTGACTTGCTATAATAGACAATGATTACTGTAAAAATTCGTTTAATCGTAATCCGATTATTATTCAATCATGTTTCAACCACAATATTGGTATACCTTATGGTTTTAGATTGGATTACAAATTTGGTTTTGGATGAATAAATTTCAATAATAACATTTGGAAGGATTCTCGCATGAACCCGTTCGCGTCGCCCCCTCACATGTGATTGTCACCTCGGCAATTCACCTATTTGTGAGCTGCAATGATCTATTGGCCTTCACCTTGTTGCGATGGGGACTGCAGTCTCCCAGCTACCGGTGCACCCTTCAAGGCTCGAATTCTAATTGCTCTGTTCCTTCCAAGGTACATGGTACTGGCGTCGTAGTCGACTGGTTACAGACCCTGACAGCAAAAGCAGAGGTCGTGGGTTCAATTCCCATCCAGGACAAACATTTGTGTGAGGAACACATTTGTTTCTTCTGTATCTGGATGTAGTAAAAATATCTATATAAGTATTACATCATATGTATTTAGGCATGTTTATCAGTTGCCCGGTTATCATAACACAGGCATTAAATTGCCAAGTTTGGAATCGGCTAACCGTGTGTGGAATTGTCGTAATATAAAAAAAAATTGCCATCCCATCCGTTTCTGAAAGCCTTGGATCCCGTGCAGCCATGGACCTTCAGAATCGTGCTGTTTTAAGCCTGTGGTCTTAAGGACACCTGTGCTCCTTATAAGCTATTGAGCATATATTAGACATCGTTTGACGGCTTTGATCGCTAAGGGTATAAAGGGTTATTAAATTGGGGTTGTTAGACAGAAATGCAATTTTATAAAATTAAACATCAAGAGATTAAAGGATTGCCGGCTGCTTTAATGTTCCTTGAACTTTCTTTGGCAATGTTCAGGGGTTTGGTTGCTGAAGTTTTACCGAATCTGGCGCACTGTCATAAGATTTAAGACAGGATAAGCCGGATAAAGGACAGCCGTGCCATTGTGGGGCTCGCTGTGACGCGTGAGGTCGCCAGGATGCCGCTCCGACGGCAATCAGCTGCATCCGCCCCGCCGGCGCTCTCTGGCCGACGAATCTTCAAGAACTATAAAATAAAACACTTCAATATAACTTACAGACTGATCTTATTTTAGTCTAGACTTATCCTGTAAACATATCGTGGGTCTCTTGCCTAAAGAGACGAGACAAAAGACATTTATTTGCACAAATATGGGTACATTAGAGGATCTTACAGAGTAATTAGTTCAGTCCATATTTTGCCTTTTACGGCGTACAAATTAAAGGTAATAAACCATGGAAAAATACGTTAATTTTTTAATAGAAACGTTATGAAAACGGACACCAATTTTTAAGCTGATGCAATCGATTACACCGTGCACTGTCGGGAATCGAACCCGTTGAATCGGTTGATTTAGAAACAACCAACAATAATTTAATCGCGCACGAGAAACGTGAATATTATTGCACAGTTATAAAATTTATGATACCTTTTTTTGGTTGCGCATTAATAAATCTTATTCTCTTTAACCCAAAGGTTACTTTCGCGGTCCGGCGTGGAGGTGACGGTCGAACGTATTTTGCGGGAGAATCAATTTAATATTTCCTCGAACGGCCGAATCGGGTTATGATGATAAATAACGATCGACAATGATCCATGGTTGGAGTTTAAAAATCGAACAAAACGGCGTACCCTCGCGGTGCAACGTGTTCGCGTCAATCATCCGAGGGTCAGGAGTACGCTGGTAGCTACGTACCATGGCCACCCAAATATCGATATCGATAAATCCACACGGAACGTATTTATTTGAATATATTTGGGTACTCAAGCTATTTATTGGGAGTTATATTTACCATATTTGGGCACTCATTAAATTATTCGATGTTGTTGGTTAAACCATTGAAAGTTATATGTGGCAAAGTATTATCGTGATATTGACGAAATTCCTTTTTTGACGAAATTTTATTTCTTTTAATTGGCAACACTAGTGTGTCCGACAACTTCCGTCTGATTTTTTTCCGTCTAGGCTCCTTCGTATCGCGCGGTAAAGAACTTCGTTCCGAAACATCGTGCTTATTGTTCTTTTATCGACATCTGCAAGTAGAGTTGATCGCATCACTATTGAGCGTTCTTGTACTCGTGTAGCGGGATTTGGTCAAGGGGTGAGACGCTGTGTGCCGCGAACAATCACATGCGCGGAGCTAGGGTTGTCACACGCGTGCAATATTAATTTATGTTATTAAAAAAATATATGAATAAGAATAAATTATTAGTATGGTGACAATTATAGTTAGCTTTTTATAGACAAGGTTACGTTAGCGCTACCTGCCAATGTATTGTATTTTTTTGTTATTACCGTAATTTCAAGATTTCTTTTGTATAACAATATAAAACAACATTACTATGATATTATCATATAATTTTATAAAATAAATATCAGTAAAAATAAATATATATAAAGGTACATTGCCATTTTTCTAATTCCAAGTATATTTTTCACTGTACTTGGTACGGTATGAACGTCAATTGTTTTCTCAACGCATAAAAATTGTTTATAAAAATTAAAATAATTCTATTATCGGCCAGCCCTAATAACACAGGATCGAAAAACGACGACCTCCGACCACGTATAAAAGCGCGTCCTTGGAAGCCTTCAGGCATCTGCGTTTCAGTGCGCGCAACCTTCGCTCGGCCATGGCGAGACACACAAAAGTATTTCTGGTAGTAAGTAATTCATATATTCCCATTCGATATAACAGTAATTGATAATTGACCGTCTGAGCCAATTTTTTAAGATTCGATAATATAACGAATGGTCTAATATGTGATTTATTCTATTCAGTAACAGTGCACTCCTATCTCTTTTAAATTTGGTGTCTCTTACATCAAATGCAATTCGATTATGACAATAAACGTATTGATATGTTACAGATTCTAATCCTCGCCGTCGCGAATGACGCGACGTTGTCAACTAAGGAAGTGCGAACTACAGCTCTGTCTGAGAAAATCATCGGAGGCGTCATCGACCTAGTGCACAGCCACAAGAACAAGCCTGCTAATCAGCAGACCGTGGCGCCGACGTACCCGAGCCAGGGCTACCAGCCCCAGTACCCTCAGTACCAGTGGAATGGGCAGGCCAACTACCAGGGACAAGGGTTCAACTATCAAAACCAACAACAAACTCAAGGGCAATACAGTAGCGGTTACAACCAAAATGGCTACACGCAAGCCGCTACATACCCGCAAAATAACGGAAACTATTCACCCGGCCAAGTGTACCCCACGCCCCCGGCTGGCTTTAGTGCAGCTCAAACACAAAGTCAGGGACAATATCAGATCGTGTACCAAAACCAGCCAAGCACCGCTCAGTACGGCCAAACTACCGGCCAATATCAGAACACACAGAACACCCAATTCCAAGGACAGAACCAAGGCAGTGGTTCCTATCAAGGACAAACCCAAGGTACTGTTAGCTATCCAGCCCAAAATCAACCTACTGCCAGTTATGGTGCTGGCATCTACCCGGCCCAGAACCAAGCTACTGGCAGCTACCCGGCCCAGAACCAAGCTACTGGCAGCTACCCTGGCCAGATCCAACCGACTGGTAGCTATCAAATCAGCAATTTACAGAGTCAGAACGGATCTTACCAGAACCAAGGTTTGACTCAGAGTACCGTTTCAGGGGGCCAGAACAACCAAAATTACCAAGTGCCCGCTGGTCAGCAGACTGGCGGCAATGCGGGCGGGCCGACGTGCGTGTGTCAAGCCTGGACCAAACCTACGGAAACCTTCAATCCTGCCGCAGAGAAGTCGGAGAAACTAGACAATGGACCAGCTCTGCAAATATAAACACGCCTTACATAATATTGAGATATAATGTGATAAAGAGTTAGCAAATGTAACCTTAATAGTTAGACAAACAAGAACTACGTAAATTTAAATAGTTTGAATAGGACTGGTAAAGTTACACTCAATATCCATTGCGACCTATTCAAGTTTGATGTAGCTAGGTGGTCGATAGGAAGAAATAATGATTATACACATTTATTTAATTAAATCGAATACTTAAGCAATATTTAGCTAAAATCGACTGAAATAAAATTTTTGTTACACTTTCAAATGAGCTCTGAGAAAGACAGGTGTGTCCTTTTTATGATGAAAACTGCCCAAGCTTGGGGGTGAATGATTGTATGAAAATTCGTCTATTTTCAAAGAGGCAGAAAGCATTGATAGATTTTATAACACGTGTGAAGACAGCTATGCATTTTTGTATCTAATTCAAATGAAGATTAAATGTTGAATTCAGACAATCATTTTGATAACAATTATAGACGCACTTGGAGTGTATGTTAATTTATAAAATTTGTAAATGCGTAATTTATCAGCTATCCCGTCTATTGTGTCTTTGCTTGCAGTAACAAACATTTATTACTTTACTGCAATCACTGTCACTATTAATCATTTTTACACAACAGGCTCTGTTCGGTTTTAAATTAAGGATCAAATATTAATCCCAAGGTTGATTGTTTATTTATTTGTGGATATTATTTAAACTATTTATTTTACATTTTGTTTTCGTACTCGTAAATACGGGCCGTAGCCGTACTAACCGTAATACCGTATAGCTATTGCAAAGTGGCAGGCGTTTTCATAAATATTTGATATGGGTTTTACCGTTTGAAATTGATTACTCAGTATGCTGAGTAACGCTGTTTTCTTTGGATGTGATGTTGAATTTTCGTAGCTTTTAAAATAGTTAAATTTGACTGTTAAATCTGAATATGTTTTGTTTTGTCATATGCTCTATTTAATTTTTTAAATGTTTCGAGACAATTTGCTTGAGAATACATTAAAATTAATTTAATAAATATTAAATATCACTACTTGAATGTGATAAGCTATGGTAACATGCTTGTATGCCTATTTATTTATTTAGAGGCTTTTTATGATCTATAAGGCCTGAGTGTAACGTGATTCATTATGATATTCAACTAAAATTACGTACAATTTCAGAAATAAAATTTTGAAACACAATTATTTCTATTGCAATCTCTGTCGCTTCCAATACAGTAATATTAGGGAGATAGTTTATCGACCGTTACTTTTCCTAATTAAACATATCTCATTTCTATGAAAAAAACACGATCAATTACGGAATGACGCGTTAAGAAAATGAATTCCACTTAAACACGTCTATGAACCCTTAAAATAACGAGATTAAACGATAAAGTGTACAGAAATCAATTTATTTAATAGAGTCGACCTATAAAGGGTGGTATGTCTAACGTTTGATACATTATAAACGCCCTTAACGTAGAATCGATCAATCAATCATTGTCCCCTACAAAGAGGTTAGCGAGCAAACAAATCGTATTAACTCATATTAGGCTTCTGTTTTATTTAAGTGATAGGTTCTATTAGGCAACATTGGTTACGTTATATTAGGGATAGCTTGTTACGATTAATTTAATGTCTATGGACAGTATTCAATGGTTTAAATGTTGTTTCATAAATGCTACATTATTTTGCGTTAAGAATTTCGAAGGTATATACCTAGTATTAAAAGAGATAAAAATAATTTATAGATTTAATTTTAACTGGTTTGTAAGTAATATCGTTTATACATATTTGATTAGATGTATGCGATGAGAATTAAAATGGATTTTTTGTCAGTGAAAGTTTTGCTTATTGATATTGGGCGTTGTCTGATCTTCGATTTAGTCCAAAACTTAATTTAGATATTATGAGTAGCTAATTTTCACGAGCGTTTTTGTGCTGCAGACGATACGTTAAGCCGTTAGTCCCGATTGTTATCGTTAAGCAACAGTCGTTAAGCCTACTCGGAGGCTTTAAAGGCTCAACATCCGACAGGGGGATCTCCACGAAACTATCTCCATCATTATGCAGTGGGTAACCCAGTTATTCTTCAAAGGGTTACATAGTATTCAATACTAATTTGACAACATAATATATTTAAACAGTACTTGATACAATAACAATATTTATTGTTCAATATGTACAACTTAATAGACTATGTTAAATTAGTCTATAACATAATTGTAGAAGGTACGAAAGGCTGATACGAATTATTTAGATTTCGTCAACTGTCGAAAACCTTCGCGTGCTCTTTCAAATTATATAAAATCTTTTAGTATCATAGCTGTTTTGAGTCGCTCATTGCTTAAAGCTTATAATTACTGTTGTTACTCAAATCACTTTCAGCAATTGCATTAAATTGGAGTAATTTGTATTAATATGGACGAGTGTTGGTGCCGCTAAATAAATTCGCTGAAGCGACAATAGTACATTGACCAAGCGCTACTTTATAAAATCTCGGCATCTTTATAGTGAGAATCGACCTTATTACAAGCAGTTAGAGTCTTACAGCGCTGGTTCTGAATAGTTACGCAGACCCATTTACAGGCCAATGTAATTTGAACCGCCGCGTCCCTCCATAAAATGGGAAAACGGACGAGGAAGAGGAGAAACGAAGAATTTGAGCGGTCAACACGAATGGTCGTTCAAAGTAGGTCTGAAACGTGCGCGCGCCGCCTTACGTAACTGTTACGTAAGGGGACACGGGGGTTGCAGGGGGTGGCAAACGGCGAGGGGCGGCGGGGGCCGCGCCAGGGCGAAGGCGCTTGCAATCGATTGCTTACCGCAGTCCGGCTAGGCGTTTGAACATGGCAGACAAGACCAAAGTTGTCGAGCAATACTATGCCCCGCCACCAGATCTGGGCAAATGGGAGTCCTTCAGGATTTTCCTGTGGAACTCCGAGACCGGCCAGTTCCTCGGCCGCACAGGATCCAGCTGGGGTGAGTAGTTTTTTATTCATAATTTTCGACAACTGCTATTTTGGAGGGAAAATCGATGTACAAAATTATTCCTCCCAAAAACTTTTTTATGACAGAAAGTAGCCCGTAAACCGACGGTGGATGTATCTTGGGAGAAAATTAGTTTTCCTTCAGGAAGGAGTTCGACTCGGCTGAATGTTACGTAATCCTTGACCTGTATTTGTAAAATCAATAAGTGATATTTTAAACTGCCCCACATTTTAATTCGTACTACGAGTATTTGACAAGGTGAATGACCTTTAATAAAAAAAATGTTACCTGAGTATTAGAAGCATTGATTCGCGATTACGAAAATCGTATCAATATTGAATTACAGTTACAATCTGAATTAATATGATGTGCGAAATTTAGTTAATTGATTTTTAAGCGCGATCATTTGTTTATTATTTTCCTGTTTTATCAATGTGTCGGGTGCAAATCGTAACAAAACTGTGTTCCGTATTCTCGACCTTAAGATGACAACGTGAAGATTGTAATTGACGTTTAAAAATACAACGAAATGTGATATTTTTGTAACCAGCACGACCCGAGATTATCTTAAACTATTGACACAGAACGTGTGTAAATTCTTTTGTCAACATCTATTTTTTCCAAGTCAATTTAAATATCTACTTTGAGTACACGTATATTTAAATTACCTGCGAACAATTATGACTTTAGTTTAAAAAACTGTTCAAAAACTGAACTAAAGTACAGAGACGGCATATCAACGCAATAACGTCAAATATAAAATGCCGTTTTAGTTATCTTTTAAGTCAAAAAAGGGCGTGTTACAGAAAGGGCGTGTCGATTTCCTTAGTTCTTTGACTAACGTAACATTAGGTACCAAGGACTGCTGTAGATGGCGTCGGAGTAGCTACCCAAATTTCATCCCTTGAGTCCAGAGGGCGTCCATTGTTAAGGGGTTGTATACTTTTTTATATACATTTATTTTAAAAAATTCTATCCAGTTTAAAGGTTTTTGAAACAATAAAGTTGATTATTATTGTATGCATTATAAAGAGGATCGTCATATTTTATTGTTTGATTTTACTAAAGGTAAATAATCGTTAGGCTTTCTGAATAGGAAATTACGGAATGAAAAACATATTATACCGTCCTAATATAATATGTATAACTAAAAGAAACTCTAAGCTAAAAGTTCCTTAGCAACCCTGTCTTGGGTTGTAGCCCCTAATTAGATATTCTTAAGAATTGCTCAAGGCAACACAATAAGATGCCTAGCATTGCCTTCGTACTTACGCAATCCACTAGTATTTAGGATGGTAAGGAGTACGATTTAAAAAAAAAAAAACATAAGTTTATCTATGACCATAGTCAATAGAATTTTTCTAAATGGCTGTTTGGCGAAATTAGCCATGACGTAAAAAAATTTATAATTCCTTGATAGAAATATCTTTATCAAAAAAGATGACAAAGAAAATGCAGAAGTAATGTTTATTCCCAATAAACCTACTAATTAATTAATATGTCTAATTACAACCATAATCTTTTGTTCAGTGAACTGAACCTTTGACGTAAAGAACGTACTACGGTACCGTAGTATACGTGGCTCCGTGAACTAAGAGGCTTTGCTGCTAAATATAGCTCAGCATGAGCTGAAAACGTGAATGATCGCTATGATTACAAACTAAGACATTTTATAAGAGTATCTTTAATATTGAGAGTTTAAAATGTTTAACTCTTTTTATCATATCACCGTTGGATTCAAATCTCTTCTAGTATGAGAGGGTTTAAGGTCAGGTGTGGATTAAGAGAGTCCTCTCTACATTTTTCGTCAATGTTATAGCGGATTTCTTAAATGTACTTCTCAAAGGTTCTGTGGTTGCATCAAAAGTGCAGCTATTTGCTATCTTATAATCTGCTTCAATCTATCGAAGATTGAGAAAATTATTTAAAAGCTATCCAGTTATGTTATTTATGGATTTGTCACAGGCCTTTGATAGAACATCTGGGTTATCTCGTGCAAAATCGGATTTTTCCTTCTAACCACAACATGTGTTGTCTTATTGATATTACATGATGAGAAATTATTGTCTATTACAAAAATTTGGTATTGATAGGTACAGTCAGCGCAGATTATTGAGAAGTACTAATCCTTCAGCTCATTAGGACTGCCCTGAAAATTACGTATGGACTTTATCTATATTGGAATAGGTGTGAGATTTCAATGGTAATGCTCTTCGGCGGCGGCGCCGGGCAGGCTGCGCGCGCCTCGTCCTTCGCGAGATCGATCCAAGGACGGATGTGTTCGCATAACGGCCGCCAGCAAAATTAGATCCGCGGAGGCCTTGGCTATACTTAAGCTATTTAGGCTGAATACAACACATATAACTTTATAATGTGATGGACGTGGATGAAGTACGACAGGTTTGTAAGGACAGAGATATTTGGCACTCGGTGCGCCCTGCCTACCCCGTTAGGGACCTGGCGTGATGGTTACCTATTTATGTATGTATTACTCAGTCAAATTGGGTACTGACTGATGAAGGAGTTGAGTTTTAAAAACGGACATGTATGTGTGAAGTGATTCTCTCTAATGGAGTAGACAAAAAGCACTGAAGGCTGATGGATAGAACTAAATCTGAAGCTGAAAGCTTAAGTGCTTTCTTCGTAACGAAATATAAGTCGTTCGAGAGGACCTATGTACATACCTGAGTACACTTCACACAAACACAAACTCATATTAACTAAAAATACACTATAGGAGCGTTACCATAATTTCAACATAAACACTGCCTATTAATGTCATAAATCAATATTTTAAATCAGTTTTTATCAAACACACTTGAAAGTGTTATCAACAGCACTTTACGAGTAGCTAGGTGAATGCATTATGCAGTTAGTTACCATTACCATATCGTAGTTTGGAAACCGTTAGACTGTTAGGACTAGGTGAAATGCTCAATCTGCACCTACGTTCAGGCGAACTATGCGAAAATTTGCAGAAAAATATTTTTTTAAGAGTCCTTAGACAAACAATTCCCTATTTCTTTTTCAAACCGCATCCAACAGTAGGACAATAAAAGGGACAAAAATTAATTAGCAATTATTTATTTCTTACAACATAATTAAATTAGGTTAATTTCTTATCTGTTTTAATGTTTCACTTGTTACTGCTTTAGTATATACTATACATACATAGATTGTAATCCATAACTAAAATGAAAAGCCCGGATATTGGTTTAATCCATTAGATGAGTAATGGGCTCAATGTGGGTTTTTGTAATGCAACGCGCATGCGGTCCCGCGTCCCTCCAACCACAACGGAAAATTGCTGCAAATACTTACATTTTATGTATAGCACTGCGCCAGCGTGTCTGTGCATTGGGGACTCATGGCCACACTGTCTATATTGTTCGTTCGTATCGTTCAGACTACGACACTATACACCGTACACTCAGTGTATACATCGAATGTCTTTGTGTGAACACGAGTGTCTGTAAT
>DWQT01001893.1:0-15428 GCA_018244895.1 Myscelus amystis hages
AGCTGACCTCTACTCGCCGAAAGGAATATTCCTACCAAATTTCAAGTCTCTAGGTGTTTTGGTTCCAGAGATATTGTGATTAGGCAATATATCACTGTAACTCTCCTATTGTATATGTATATACATATATATACATATAAGTTTTTTTTCTTGTGCAAGTAGCTTGCATTAGATTGTGAACTCACTTTATGCTAAGTGGTGCAGTCTATGATGTAATATGATTGTTTGGAAAATACTTAGTCACTCACCAGTACATATTCTTTGTCTGTATGTAAAATATCTCTATATGTATGTGTCTCTATATGTATATGTATGTATGTGTAATTAGAAACGGTGTGATTACCAAAAATTAGTCTCTGCTGAGTATATTATCAAATATTTTTTTCCGACTTGCCACAAGTTGAGAACTATTGTTAAAATAACTGGCAATAACCTCCAGGGATCCTGGCAACAACAGAGCAATTGTGTGTATTGCCATATTTTTACGACCCAGAGTACTATGATTTAGGTAATAATCAGTGGTCTGTGTTGATCCGTTAAACATTTTTCTTTGTAACACTCTGCATTTATAGCAAACAGGTAATCTAGCCAGCCAGTTACATGGTCAGTTTACCTAACAAGACAGATGTGAGTCAAATATAGACTTAGTCACAACAGCCAGAACTTGGGATGGGATTGGGATACGAATTCCTGCTGAAACCGAAACCAACACAATATAATCTGTTTCTTCATCCTAATATACCACTGTTATAATATAACTGTATTTTTGCTTACATATACTGTACACTTCTGGATGAGTCTGAAAGGATTTACTGAGAGGATACACTGGTATCCTAACTAACTGTAGTTTTCTGGTTTTGCTCATCTAATCCCTAGAAATGTAACGTGTCTGTCCAAACGTACCACACACGTACAGGCAATACAAATCTTGATTAGTGTCCAACGTTACTACTGACATTTGAGGCCTATTGCTGTATAATGGGTTCCAACCAATCTTACAGGATGTTTGTAGAGCATAATTATTATATTAATATGTGAAGCAAAAACTTTGGACTTTTTACAGAAATTGCACAAATGGAGGAGTATGAAATTTGGCGCACTTATAGTTTATATATAGGAGAAGTGCAGGGTGCTAATATTTTTCAATAATAATGCTTATACAATACATTAAATAAATAAATAAAACATTACACACACTACCATGCATTTGACGCACACAACCAGACCGCATACATATTGTCATTTCATACAGTGAATGTGAAACAGAAAAGTTTTATTTGCCCCATTTAAAAAAACACATGAAATACCGATCACATATACAAATTTGTTATGGACGAATTTCGACCACCGGGCAACCACTAGTAATGTTAATAACATAAGTCCACCGACATGGATTTTTCTTAACTTTTATTGATTTAATGACCAATATTCTGTGAACAGTAGTACTCTACCAACATTGATTCAAGATTATACAATGTCAGCATAATTATAGTACGACCTCATGTTAAGCATGTTCATATTTAAATTAATAATAAAAAAAAGCGAATTATTGAGAAAAATTGACTAGAATTTTGGTTATTTGCAACACTAAAGCCACGTTACACCCCTTCATTGTGATGATTTTATGAGACAGGTATTACACTTACATTCGTGTAATACAATGATTTCAGGTAACTTTAAAAAAAAAGGAGGTTATATTTAAATTCATTTATTGTTCAGTCCTTTCTTTACTTATTGTAAACATATGCTATGAGATGATGGAGAATAGTTAAAAGAATCCAATTCATACAGCGTTGTTACAAATTCGCCTGGATGGCTCATGAGATTAATACTTCAAATCTGGAAAAAACATTATCTTATGTATAAAATATTGTGTTTAATTATGCCACTTGTCAAATTATACCACTTGATATTATTTTTCCTTTATATTGCAATTAGTTTGTATATCATATATTTAGCACGGCAGGTTTATAAGGACAGAGATATTTGGCACTCGGTGCGTCTGCCTACCCCGTTAAGGACCTGGAATAATGGTTATGTACGTATCTATCTTTAATAGAATTTACTTTTCAATGTCAATCAATATTGGTTTCCTTTTACTATAATTGTCGCACTAATATAGTATTATATATCAATGTAATTATATTCGAAGTCATCATTTTACTTTTTAAATGTTATGAGACATTATAGTGTCTGGAAATTATTTTGTGGTCCTGATTTCTTATCATTGATGAATGATTGGATCCTTTTCACTATCATTTCTAACTATAATAAGTGTCATTTTTTACATTTCTTATGTTCCTTATGAGATTTCTTTTTTGACTTCTTTTTATGTTTCTTCTTCTTTCTTCTGTCCGAGTCACTGCTGTCTGTACTACTGCTGGAGCTAGTTGATGACAAGCTTGAAGACCTGGAAATAAAGTTACCCATTCATTTTAAATGTTATTTGTCACCTTAACACAGACCCTGTCTAATGTGTAATCCCAGTATAATGTGTGAAGTTTTTACTTTATAATATTTTCCAAATGTCAAAAATCGAACAGTGCTGTCGCACAATTGTTTTATTTCCATTATACCTGGATCTCTTTCTTTTCTTATTCTTCTTTTTCTCTTTCGCTTTGTTGAGTTTCTCTTGCAACTTCTGCTTGAGTTCGGTCTCTCTTATATTTTGTAGTGGTGTAACATATTCAGCCTCGGAATCACTGCTTGTACTGCTTACGTCTAGAACTATCTCTTTGTTTGGGTCAACCTGTAAAAAGAATCTTGTATTTAGTTTTCTATAGTGACCTTTTGCAAACCAGTTTATTTGCTAGAAATAAGTGATTAATAGTGCATCGGATAGACTTATTAACCACTAGCTGTCCCCGCAAACGTTGCTTTGCCATATAAATGATTTTGCCGTTGTCGCAATATTTTTTATTGCTGCTCCCCCTATTCACCTTAGCGTGATGTTATAGCCTATAGCCTTGATAAATGAGCTATCTAACACTGAAAGAATTTTTCAAATTGGACCAATATTTCCTGACATAAGCGCGTTCGAACAATCAAACAAACTCTTCAGCTTTATATTATTAGTATAGATATAATAAGGAAATAAATGAAGAAAAATAAAAAAAAAATTGGTATTTGTGGATAGACGTTTTAAATTCTATTCAATTCACCGATAGGTAATCAAATTTCTGTTGAATTTACTTCTAGTCAATTTAAACGTGCAAAAATCTACGTTCTACGTCTAAACGTACGTTAGAAAAAGTTTTGTTTGTAGGACTTACTTTTATAAAGTTTCGGCATTGAAAAGTTAGATGTCCCGCGTAGCCGCATTTCTTGCACGCGGCTCGCGACGATTCCTTGCCTAGTTTATTGATAACATCCGTGTAATAAGACATATTGCTGTTTAAATGGTATTAGAAATTACTAGAAATTATTGTACACCATCAAACAGTTCTTTTCGAACCTCAAACTCTTTCCTACGTCAAGTAAGCTGTCAGTGTCAAGCTGTTTGATTTACCGTTGTTGCCATAATGCTGTATCCATAATATTTTATACAATCTACATTTATTTAGCAATTAAATCAATTTGAAACACGTGTCACAAATATAACTGTAATTGAATTTTTGAATGTATTAATATTATTACAAATATATATTCGTAAGTACTTCTAAATTGAAATATCTACGGACATTTGCTACGGACATTGCTTTGCTATATAAATTATAATTAACACCCCCGCAACCCCTCTTACGGGTGGAATTTCGTAAAATCCGTTCTTAGCTGACCCCTACTCGTCGAAAGGAATATTCCTACCAAATTTCAAGTCTCTAGGTGTTCTGGTTGCAGAGATATCGTGATGAGTCAATACATCGCTGTAATCTCCTATATATAATATAGATATATCAAACACCATATGGTGCAGTGAAAATGCTCGCTTCGTTTTCCACGTTCCCGTTGGTGCCAGTCTCCGGAGTCCAGCGCAATCATCGCGCCCATCCAATTGGAAGGACCATTTAATACATTTGACGTGTTGCTTTCACAACTGAATGGGTTTTAAGCTTCATGAAATACATCGACGGCGTTGCCACGCTTTCAACACTTTAAGATTATTTTCTTGAACAGTTCAAATCTAAGGTCTGATACGATCAATCCTAAGACAGATTGTTTTTTTTTTCCATCAAAATTGTCGCTTTGTGCTTTGCTAACGGATGCTGCAAGTACCATTACATTGGTAGTGTGAAAATGAATTTATTCCTTAGCGAGTAATATTTTCGTTTAATATTAAGTTCGTGTTATACTTTTCATTAAAACATGTACCTAACTCAATACAGCCAGATACCTCGAGTTTCGAAGGGACACACCAGAATCCAAACCATTAATTAAGCTAACACTGCATTAATATTATCTTCAATTTATTCCACAACTGGACGTCTTAAGCCTAAATTGTCACCAGTTGAATAGTCAATTTTGCAATTCAATTAAATTTTCGCAAATATAATTAATCAGTGTACGTGTCGGTGAGATTATTGCTCATCCAATTAATTATGCTTTTGTCTTTCACAAATGAGGTTATGTGCGATATCCTTTGAGACCTTAATACGATACAAAAGCCGCTAACGCAAGGTGCGACTGGTCTGCGACCGCTTGCGACTAGGCTCGTCTTAATCTTCACTGCGGAGGCTTTAAAGGTGTTTTAAAAACTGGCAAAAACCGTAACTAACTAAGTAGAGATTGACTGACTAACTCGTTTCTCCGTCAACACCTCAACCTCGACAGTACAGGGTTCCTGCATTTGGAAGATAGCCCCGAGCCCAATAGTGGGATTCAAAACGTGGCAGCGAACATGAGTGCAGTGGTAATACATGATAATAATTGCGACTTGTTTCAAAGTCGCAACAGACAGTCGCAGCGCCAGCGACTACTTTGCTTCCCATAATTAATTCGATTACGCGACCACAGTATTATGTAGCTGACAGGGGGTGATAAGGGTTATCTTTTTGGGGGTAACTTTTTAGAGCATTTGTCATTCCTATTGTCGCCCCTCGCTTTGTGTAATTATCAAAATGTAATTATATTGGAGTTTGTTGTTAATAAATACTTCTGCATTAAAGAGACTAGAGCGAGCTCTGCAATTAGTAATTATTATTAAATTGTTTGTTATATTTGGAAAAAAATGCAACTTGTGCAATCATGAATTCATCGTTTAAACATTTTATAACGTGCTTCTGTAGTGAGGAGTTTGGGCTAATAAATCTATTTTGTGTTTCGCCACTATAAGAAATATGACGAATTGTAAGCTATAAGACACTGAGCCGAACGTGCGAAAATAGTCTTAAAGAATAATAAAAATAAAATAAGTATTCCAAATTGCATATTCTTACACAATATCCTCTTCGTTCGAGGAAGACGCATAACAAAGTATGCCAATTAAAGCTTATTGTTAATAATCCCGGTAATAAGAATCCCGGCACAATTAGATGGAAGTTTACGAGCATAGCAGTAACAGTAACAATAATGATACTCAAGAAAAGAATTTATGACTACCCTCCGTTAATTTATTCAAACTGCAAACAAAACAACACTTTGTCGTGTTTGTAATATAGTTGAAAAATTGTCTCTTTAGCTGATTTCATTTGAATTTACTTTGAACAACAAGTTAATGAAAATACCTTTTAATTTAAATAGGTCTAGGGGCGAAGAACGCATATCTGTTCATATACAAAGATTGCGAATAATCAGAGAATCAAAGAATGAATGAAAGATTTAAAAAATCAAATTAAATGTTTCATTCTTAATGATTCTAAACTGGGCACCTTACTTACTATGAAAACCTGTTTTCTATTCTCTTCTCATAATAATAAGAGAGAATTCATGATCTCGAAACGGAGCGGTGAACTTGAACATAACAATTAAAACATAAGCTATGCTATTTGGTATTAAGATTAGTGTTAAGATTAGGTGTACCTATCTGCTATTACAATGTGTGATTAATAGTCTAAGTCGCTATCAATTACTAATGGTGTCATACTAGTAATTAACGTTTATTAGGTGTTAAATCGTCAATGAACCGAGGCGATTAGTTTATCTGAATACTGTCTCTTACCTTGTAATTAATGTGATTCTGTATCGAGATAATTTATCGCTGCATTTGATGTATGATGACTCGTGTTATCATAGTGGAATTACTTTGTCCATGATTGTGACATATCGATTACAGTGATGAGACATTCGTGACATGGGCGGACATAAGTGACATTGGTGATTGTTTTATCCCAACGAACAGAGATAATCCACAAATATTTAAACCTACAAGCGAGCGAGGCAACTCTACCGCGGGTTCTCAAGTTTGAACCTCAAACTTAACCCTTCTCGAACTGACTCGAAATGAAATCAGCAAATTTACGTGCGAAATGAATGAGGACCAACAGGTCGTTAGCAACAGGTTAGTGAGCACTGCTGTGTACATATTACGGTAACGAGGCAATTTTAGTTTTGAAAGTAAAAGCGTAAGTACGAGTACCTCGGAAATTGAATCGAATATATTTTTTTAAATGTTATGTTCGTTAAGGACAAATCAGTATCATATTAAGCACACTTTCTGAATCCGCCTTTAATATTTAATATTGTGACCATCTATCTATTAGATCTATTAGACAAGTGCTTAATTGCATTCATGCAGGGAAGTCATTCGATTCCCAGCCGGCGAAAATATAATATTTGTGTGATGATCATCAGTCGGTTCTATTATGTGCTTGTGTAAATTTTTAGGTTTTAGGTAAGCATTTTATATTAAAATCTACATTATCCTATTTTTACTACAACTAAAAAAATTCCCACGACTTAAAGACCTGTGTTTAACGCCTATGAAATTTTAAACGGACCGTATAAACGGTTGAGCGGATAAAAGTTAGTAAAACACACGTTAGGTACCCGTGTTGCATGTCACCTTCCTTACCCATGTAACATTTGAGCAGTTAAACTAAACAATTCACCAACCCTGCTGAGCTTTTCGAATCCGCCGTATTCTCATTCGGAACTAATTTAATTTCTCCTTGTTCACAGGTAAGACAGCTGAGCACCTAGCCTCGGTAAACTTAGCGTTTTATTTGCAGCGAGCTATCGCCAAGCGAGTGAACAAAAATAAATAAATAAATAAAAGTAGAAATAAGACTAAACAAAATAAAAATAACTACGTTAAAAAACCGACTTCGAAACTAAAAAGTAAAAAATAGTAAAGATTTAATTTTAATTATATACTACCTATTATTTATATATGCTATTTACTAATAGGTTGCTATTTACTAACCTCGGCGAAATCGGTGTACATACATAAAAAAAAGAAATTTACCGACTGAATTGAGAACCTCCTGCTTTTTGAAGTCGGTTAAAATTATGTGACAGTAATAATAGACTTTGCTATTTAATGCTAATAGACTTTGCTATTCAGAATTTCATAATGGCAATAAGTAAAAATGAAGTATATGAATTTAGACATTCCAAGGATAGCAGGAAATTTCACAGTATAGGGAAAGTGGAATTGTTTTACTCCGAATTAAACGCGGGCGAAGCCGCGGGCTGAAAGCTAGTAATAAGAATAAACGGGGAATCCAAAACCAAATCTAAGATGCAAACCCTTATGTTTACTTTTAATAAATTCACATTTAAAAATATCCATATGTATTTAATTACTTTGTCAATTTAGACTTAAATAAACAATATTCCTCTCCTCGCTCAGCAGTACGAAGAGTGCCTACTTAAGCCCTTTTTCGGTCCATAAATTTTGTATAAGGCAAGTAGAACAGGGCCCTGTTTACTAATTCAGACAATCGTTTAACTTAATCCTGAGCTATCGGGTATTCTTGTAAAGACGAGTTTATGTGCGATCATTTCAGTAGATTGGAGGTAATAAAAAACACACCTGAACATACAATATCTACACCGGTTTTAAACTATCACATAATAATGATATTAATTAGAATATTCCACGCAGTCTGATTCCAAACGAAGGTAATCAATGTATGTGTTAGGTGATATATCAGGTGACATGTTCACGTATTATTGGAAAACAACTTTACAGACTCATTTGAATCGGTGTACTTACCTAGTGAAAAAGCACTAGCATAATTGTGTGATTTGTAAAAAAGTTCAAAGTGAACTGAATGTAAGAAGCATGCCTTCCAACCATCGTCTTTGTGAACACGCCCCAACAGCGACGTCTGCGCGAATAAAATATTTATTTTCACGTATTTTCTGATCTTTCGCGAATCATCTTTCCCCTCATCGACGAAATCTGGAGCGATATTACAAGAAATATTTCAATCTACAAACGTGATCTAATTTCCTCCTCGTCACGGCCCACGATGGGTGTAAACATTATATAACTATTTATATAAAGTGCCTACATAACTTATTCCACAGAAATTTTCCGACTTCACCTGTATGGTGCAGCTTAGTTGAATATTCGTATTTTTGCACTGACCTCGTATTTTCTGGTGTCAGGCTGTCTTAGTAATGTAATGTAATAAAACTATAAGTATAATATAGTAATAAGTACCTATAAGTACGTGTCAGTTGTCTGGTTACTATAACATAGGCATTTACTAATTTCCTCAATTATCAGACACCCGTGTTTTGAGTTACCCGAATTACTATTATTACATATACATAGCTACGCGTGCTATTCCTTTTTAATATTACATACAACATATTCCAATAAGCTGTAGTAATATTATTCCATGGTCGCCTATTAAAAAATTGCCATCCCATATTGAGACTATCGATCGCTCAGTGCCATCTAGTGGATAATGAAGAAATAAAGTCATGCTTTAGTTTATCATAGTGACGCTAGATGGTACTACCGGCCCAAAATATGTTGTATCTTTAAAGCCATGTCATTATGGTCAGAAGTTTGATTACGCATTTATTTCGATAGTGTTTAAAAAAGGAACTTCATGCAGATCAGAATTTTTGAATTAGTTTCACGCGTTTCGTTGTAATACAACACTTATACAGTTAAATTTACTTTTTAATTACTAACATAACATTTAGAATGGATAGGGCAACGTCCTTTATTATCTTACAACGAACAAATTAAACCGTCGCTCGCGCGGCCCGGCAGTATTCTGACTTTCCCTCTGTTAGTTCAACCCATCTGCGGCCCATTATGTGAAAACGTTAGAGTTTGCGATTATAAATAATGCCTAGGGATACTACTGAAATTAATTGGACGCGACTTTTATATGCTTTTATTTGAACTTCCGATGGGGACTTAAGCATACCTGTAGCATTAATTAACAGAATGGAATGAAAAAATGAGTACATGAGTGAATTAAATAATGAATAATGTAATAGATTAATTAATGACAAACCCGACCCAGAAGATGAATAGAACAAAAGTTTTGAATGAACATTTTAAATCACATACAGTTTTACGTTGAACGGAATATTTTTTAGTTTATTTTTTTTGCTCTAAATCTCCTGATCGGACTCTTTAAATTAATTAGCTGTAACTCATATTATCATACATTTATCTCTTGGCGTTTTAATACAGATAATCTATAATGAAACCAAAAAATCGTGAAATGACGTGAACATTAAAATTGTGAATATATATCTTTGATTTTTCTATAATTGCGGCAACCAGGAACTAAAAAGTATTTATTTTAAAATATGATTTTGACTTAAAATTTCAAAACAATATTTCAATTTCAAATTATTGTTCCTGTTTCTACGCTGAATTTGTCAACTATCATTTTATAGCTGTATTTGGAGGTAGTTCTAAAAATTCAAAGTCCGTAAGTGTGTAAACGTGATTTGTGCACCAGCGCGATACTTTGCAAGTTATTGGAAGTGAGAATCAATTAATGCGTATCTACATTATCAATTGATCTACTATTTTTCTGCAAAATTCTGCATGGTGATAAACTCTGGTTCACGTGGGATTTTGTAAGGAAATGATTGCTAATAACAATGAATTTGATTGAGGTAAGCGTCTATATTACAACATTGTCAAATATATTTTATGCAATTAGTGATTGTTTAACCTATAGATGATAGAAAATATTGAAATGTTCGATTCGTAATATTAGTTATTTATACCTTCCTTGTAAATCGTAAGTACTTGTACCACGCGCGGGAACTAACCAGTAAGTTAGCAGATAGTATAAAATGTAATATAGTATGTTATTGTGTACATACAATACATTACATAGGCACCATTACATTACATACATACATACATACATAACCATCACGCCAGGTCCCTAAAGGACAGTTTAGTGATTGCTATTTTCGGTAACCTTTCTGAGAACTATGAACCGAATTCATACATACAAATATTATTTATTTTCGCTATAAACGTATATAAATCTTTATGAAATGGGCTTAATTTTTTTTATATTCTAAGATATCTGCATACTTTTTATTATATTACAATCAGCTTACGCACGAAACGTTCTGACATTAATATTGGTGTTGAATTATTTAAGTTATTTTTATTGTATTACAAGGTTCGCGCAAGCGGCTGTGTCAACAATTATTGTAATTCTGAATTTGAATATTTCACTATCAATGTGAATATTTTTATTTAGCATCTAACTGGCTGCTAACTCCGGCTTCGCTCGAATTACGGCGGAAATAATAGGTCCTCGATGTAAAACGTATTTTCAATCCAGCCCGTTGATCCAGTGGTTTGAAAGCGAGTCGAAAGCCGGGGATCGTACGTTCGATTCCCAGCCGATAGAGATATAATTGTGTGACCATTCAGTGTTTTTATTACCGTGTTACATACGTCATTATTTAGAAATCCATGTAATTATTTTGGGATCAAATAGCCGTGTATATATCAGAGGGCTCATTTTAAAAATCAGGGATCTGGAACTCCCCACTCAGTGTTACTCTGTAAATTAGATTACTAAGAAAATATATCTCGAATGTTATTCTCGGGTCGAAAGCTACAAGATGGAAGTGTAAAATCAAATTTTCTTGGGATATACTACGGCGGGCGGAAAATTAGACAACTTCTTTACTGGCAGTGTTTTTTGTGGGTCATTTTGTAGGATTACAGAAAGCTTTTAAAGTATTACAATTATGGCTAATGCTTGGGATCTTGGATTTAATATTCATCAACAACTAATCTATTATTTTTATAAACGTAAATAGATCGCCTGATTTTCAAATTAAAATTATGAGGGCGACCAATCTAGTTGCGGCACAGTCTGTTTTAAAAGCGTCAACCGTAAATTAATTTATAAAATACCCTTCGTAATTTAATTGACTTGTTTACTTATAATGATGTGATCACAGATACATAAAAATTTAATAACTTAAAGTCGTATACTTGTAAGAGTGTTACAAGATAATTTTATTTTATTATTATTAAGTACTTTTATAATAATAATAATACACTTTAGTTTCCACCACAAAATAGTTAAACATTGAGACTGCGAAATAAGATCTAGATTTATTTTAGACACTACTAGAATTATACACATTTGTACGTTTAATATATTTTTATGCAATTGTTGCGTGGTGCATACCGGTATGCGCCTAGCGACTAAAATAAAACATATAGAAACAATCACGCCACGTGTACCGGGGACTATTTGTTTTAGTCGCCAGATCCTTCTCGAAAATTCCACGAACCAAATCTGGCCGTAGCCAGCTTGTTAGCATGCAGCACTTCCCACTGTTCGTTTGTTGATTATTTCACTTAAAAATATACACTTACACCTCATTTAAATGCAGCTTTCTATACATCTGTGTACGTTATGTTCCAATTCCCAACAGCTTGAACCTTCAATGAGATTATATGGTTTATTGGAAAGGGAAGGTTTCGGGCGAAAGCAAATGCATGTCTAGTAACCGCGTACGAATGCTAGCTTACGAGTAGGTAGGTAGGTAGGTGTACCTACATTTGTTCCGGACACTGACCTTTTCATTACAATTTAAGTACAGAATTGAAATAACAGTGTTTCCGAACTGGGTATTCCCGTCCGCCGATTGAAACTTTAAACTTGAAAAAAACTTGAGCTGTTTGTTTATAAATTATTACTTAAAAGTATCATCTTTAGTAGTAGTTTAGTAGTGTCATCGTATGGTTTTACTAGAAAGGTAAAAGAAAAAAGAAAGAGAAAAAAGTATGTAGGTGAAAGCTGGTTAGCCTTCACCTCATAAAAATAATGGATAACCCTAAATTGTGCAGGTTTCCTCACGGTATTTCCTTCAGCGTTATAGCGAGTGATACGTACATTGAATCACAAAACTGTATTTGCGATCCGTACTTACGCAAGCCATTAATTCATTCGCTCGTTAATCTGATGTCGTGTTAACAAAGAAACTTGACGCGACTTTTCTTCAGAAGACAATAGAGACTTTACACGAAGCGTTGCAGCAGTACAAAGCGAAATCGAATTCGAAAACAAAGCCATGCCATCCCACATATAAAGTACGTAACATAACATAAAAAATCTTTAGCAGTATAAATACATTTGTTATTTAAATATAATTCAAAGACAAAGGCAGAGACATACACATAGACAGAGACAGAGACAGAAGTTGATTTGTCCAAATTTGGATACATTTAAAGATTTTACAGAATTTGTTGTTTAATATATACTTTGCCTTTTACGGCGTACAAATTAACGAAATACAATTGGAATATATTTATCATTCCTTCATATTCAGATTATAATACATAGGTACTTGTAATACTTAAATATAAATATAATAATATTATATTATATAAAGTCAACTTTGACATTTGAATATTACATTAAATTAAATACGTGTTATTAGTTTACATTGTTTAAAATGTTACCATTCCAACGCGATACGTGTCGAGTGAGTCAACATGCTCGTACATCACCGCACAACGAACGTGGGGTTCAACTTCGTTTCCATTAAGTCTCTTCACAGTTCTAACCTATTACAGAAGATTGATCGCGCGAATGGTTCGACCTACATTGTGAGTCGGCACTCATTAGGAAAGCCTCGCTGTTACCGTATATAATTGTCCTTAATAGAATTTTCATAGCATGTAGCGTATTGCAGACCATATGCGATTAGGATTTCTTACTTACGCTCCTCACAGAAACAAAAGAATCTAGAAAATAAACTATATAGAGAATAGCTTCGAAAAGATGGGTTAATATGTTTTCTTAAAGTTATAAAAAGCTATGCTCCGCGATGTAACCCGCGTAAATTTCGATCCTATGGGAATATCGGGATAAAAAGTATCTTACAATCTGCCAAGCAGTTCGACCTAGACTGCGTAACAGACAGACGGACAGACAGTCACTAACGCATTTATGATATTAGCGTGAATCAAAAGTGAAATAATTTATCTTTCCAACATTTATTCTTGATGTTCTGTGACACGTGTGTAATCTGCTAATTCTCGCGTCTGACAATAATACAAAAACGATGAAGTTTTTGTAAGCAATGCTTCGGTAAATTGTCTTTTATCATAAGTTAAGTTTCAGATTATCACTACGGTTCTATCGCGCGTATTCGAATACTTCAGTTGACTTCCATAACTAGTTTGCGAGAGTCACTTATTAGACGGCCCGCCAACTTAAGGTCGTTAGAGCAGCAAGTAATCACATTTCCCGGGATAATTGAGTAAAAATCGATACACGTCACATTATACTTGTAGGTGTGTTAGTGTACATACACCAATCAAATCTGTGGAGCTGTATCGATATAACGTTCAGTATAGGTAAGAAATTTGTTAGTTAACGTTAAAATCAGACAGGGGATTTAGACTTTAATATGTAATAATAATAACCAATGTAATAATTGCACGCATGGTGATCTGATTCCAAATTAGGCAATAAATTGGCCGTGTTATGGTAAATAGTAATTATATAAATATTTATATTCCACCCAGACACAGAACATACAAATGTCATGATCTCACAATTGTTTGTCCTGGGTAGGAGTCGAACCTATGACCTAGTGCTCAGCAGATCTCTTACCACTATATGACCAGATTGAAAGGGCGATCAGTATACATAATTGTACTATGCTTAGTTCACCTTTTTTGTTTCTCTGACATCAGAAATAGGTTTGAAAGCATCATTCTTTCTTCATTCCGAAACACACCGATCAAAAGATCCTTTCATTCCAATTAATACTTGTCCATCCTCTACCGTTAATTTTGCAAGCCCAAGTGAAATGTGTAATGAAGTGCCCCCCACCTCCCCTGCAACTGGGCTTCGCGTTACACGCTGTACCAGAAATGTCAACAAAACACTCTAATAAATCCTTGACATTTCAATCCTTTCGCAGTTTGGAAATATTCGTAGGTAATGGTGACCACAGGGGAAGAGATAGATAATTTAGTGAATTGTTATTTCTCTTTGTATAAGTGAGTACATATTTGTATAAATCAAATACCATCTAATCAAAACTCACCAAACCCAAAGAAAATACTTTCATCAAACAAATTAAATTTATTGGTCAAAAAATATAACAGTTCTGTTGTGTCAGTATCTTTAGAACAATTTTATTAATACCAAAAGCATCTTGATATAGCATTCCAAAGCGCCCTAAAAGCGGCATAGTTTTAAAAAGAAAAAAAATAACAATAGCGAAAAGAACAAACACAATCAGAATTCCAACCGGGCAGCCGCCGTAGCAATCAAACGCGAACAAATATTCCCTACAATACAAACATTTGTCAGACAGAATCATTTATACTTGAAGATACTAACGCTTCAAGATAAAATCGAATATAGTGTTAGATTGTAAATAATATGCCCTTGGCCCAAGAGCGACGGTAGACCATAAGCTAAGTATCAGGTTAAAGTATAAAGATCAAAACACATCAATAACCGAATTGGATTACATCGCAAACACTGTTTATATCAGTTATTGTTGGATTTACTGGATTCCATAAGAATAAACATACGCACAGTTCACAGACAATATAAAGTTAACTCCACGATACTGGACAATACATGTTTGATAGAAAGTTTGGTCTAGCGAGTGATATTAAGCTTCAAGATAAAAACAATTCATAATATCTACGAACGCCGTCATCCAAAGGGATTGAGGACTGCGGGTAAACCGTTGACAGCTGGAGCGATTTGTTTAGTGGCGTAAATGATAGAATTTCTCTGTAAGATTTTATTCAAGTTTCACTAAATGATTCGTTGTTTCTGTTTGAAAGCCGGCATTTTGTTATGGTTAGCTTTACTTTAAACTTAGAGTAAGTATGTTCCGAAATAAAACTAAATAGTTTCGAGATATGACTGTAATTACATATTTACAAATGTACGCAAGTTTCTTAAAATCGATCGCCTTAATCACAGCGTCTTAAACAGAAATGTTTAAGTTATAGCATTCAAAGAGCAAATTAATAATAAAGATTTAATATTAATTACATACTACCTATTATTTATATGTGCTATTTACTAATAGGTTTGAAGTCGGTG
>DWQT01001894.1:0-15428 GCA_018244895.1 Myscelus amystis hages
TATTGAAAATGCTTAAATACCGCGACCGTCCTTTAGTTTCAAAATAAAGCTCCCCTCATTCTAAGTTCTATTCTTGGCGGCCTGACGAGAGCCGTTTGAGAATTCACGTTTAAGTCTAAATGTCGTAATGTCAATAAAATATGAATGTTTATTTTGGCCGATTACGAAATACTTGTACGTATGTGTGTGTTGTGTATCGAAATGGATCATCCATAAATCTTAGATGAATCTACTAATGGATCCGCTGTCTTGCAAGGTCACGCGGGAACGTAAACGCTAGAATAAAGCTGTTAAAAAAAACAAAGGCGCACGACCAGATAGTATGAAATCTGTCAATTGGTTATCCAAAAACACGTGCCACGTATTGAAGTCACCTCGAAGTAAGCCAGCACTTCAAATCCGCGCTATAAGAAACGGTTCAATGTTTATTTTGCTTGCACAAACACGGCTAATTATAATAATACATTGTTGTTTCTGTAAACGACACTACTCTCAAGCGAAAACGAATAACAATTGTTTTCAATTGCAATATGTGTTGATCTATTAATAGAGTGCTCATAGGGTTTCGTGAGATAATTCGTAAAAAATCACAGTAGACATTTAAGTGATTGTGTTGCGTTTATATCGCGGACATCGGTTTGGACAGGAAAAGTCATTCGTCGGCGGTCGAGATAAATGTGGTGTTTGGCGTGACCGCGTATACACTTTATGTTGGCTTGGCAGCGATCAGCCTGGGGCCGTGTGCAGAGGTGCGCCTGAAGAATTTGGGCCGGCTGGAGTGACAACTAAATTTGATCAGTGTAACAAAGCTAAGCAATGCCACTGACTGCGCGTCTATTCTCATCCTACATGCCGTTCGAATAGGGTTAACGACTAACAGTTTAGTTATCATTAACTCTTGAAACGCTGGATACATTTCGCGATATAGTTTATAGTGTTTTGGCAAACGATCAAAGCGGTGCCTTTTCCTTCAGACAGTGTGTGCACACGGAGAATTTATATTCACTTTCATACAATACAGGACTTTATTAATTACCGAAATTGAGACGGCAGTATTTGCCAGGGCCATAAAGCTTTTAGCGGGGTAAATAAGTCTATTAATTGTTGTTTATGCCAAGTACATTATGTAAGTCAAACTACAATTTATAGTTAGTTCAAATAATAAATCATAAAAAGTCTTTGAAGACGGAAATATTAACAACTAGTATGAAAATGCTAAACAATAACATATCATAATAAAGGTGCTATAAAAGCTATAAAAGTCTAGCCAAGAAAGGCGGATAGGGCATTAAATTGGAAGTACTGCCTCACCTTGGAATCGATGCCGATGATCTTGTTGCATTCCTCGCAGCCGTTGGCGAAGACGCTCTCGTAGCACTTGATGCAGTACGGGTGTTCATCCCTGAGGACATACCGCTGCCCGGTCAGCGACTCGTCGCACTGCCAGCAACAGAAGTGGCCGCTATGCCAGTCCTTGTTCATCGCCTTGGTGTATTCGCCGCTGAAAATAAGCTGAAAACACAACAACATCATTAAATTCACGTAAAACAGAACACCAGAATGACGACTAAATTGGTCATAAAAGTACTGATCATAATCCAGACCTTATATTGGTCGCGATGAAATTTGATACCGCAAGCACAAACTATGTGTTCAAGATTCAGAAGTTGATGTATTACGTTAAGTTATATCGTTTACTGTATAGGCTTTCTCTATAAATAAAGACATTTGGTTTAATTTATTATTAACATCAGTAATATCGGATACGATTTCGATAATTCTCTTTACGACTGAAATAAATACCTTAAATGATTTTGGGTATGTGAGGGTGGCCAGATAACTATTGTTAACATGTTAATGGCGTATGTATACAAGGAACATGTCACTAAAGGTCGAACGCGGCCGGTAATCGACACTTGGCTGACACAAATACACTGGCGTCACATCGCACTACACAACGGGTCAAGGGTTGGCCACCGCTACACATACCCATCGTCGTTGGTGGTGGTCGTGTTGGTCTGCTCGACTTCCGTGACGGTGACCTCGCCGTCCTTCGACTCCCTACGCTTGGAGGTCTTTTTGACCTTCCTGGTCTTTCGTTCGGTGGTGGTGTACTGGACTTGTACGTCGACGTCGGCCATGGCAGAAGTCGGGGCCTGCCTGATTTGCGAAGGAAGCGATATCACCGAACGCGGTCGCGACCCGAATTCGAATGGCCAGCACCGGTGGCTGAATCGCAGGAATTATTCCAGAATGTTTAGCGGCGTACGCCGGTGGGGGGAGTTTGGGATTTAAATTTGGACGAGTGACGGAGAGAGCAGGTGCGCGGGCGGCGTTTCCGAGCGTCCGGAGGATCGAGCGTTTCCCTCGACGCGAGCAACCCGCCGGTCGGCTATCCCGCCGCGGCTGCCGACTTTTCAGGAGATCCGACGCGAAGTACTCATGAAATGTAGGCCGGATCGCTTCAGAGTTATGAATATTGCCGCGGAGTTTATCTCTGTCTTATCTTTTGGCCAGCATTCAGCTAACGTTCGATTGTAATTGGCTAACGATTAGTGATTTACGATTGATGGTCAGCTTTGAAATTGCATGCTAATGGACCCGCAATTTCGCCTAGCATTCAGTACAAACAAATCTCTTAACTGGATCTAGTACATAAAGTATCGTGACGAAAGCTGAATTTAATAAAGCCCAAATTCTTCATGAAGAAATTAAATAATATTTATTGATATGTGGCAATCAATTTTACCTTAAATGTACCGAATAGACTAATGTTACGTGCGTACATAAATTTCAGACCAAAGTCGAACATTTAGGTATACAGTTGATTAAATCTAAAATGTTAAATTATACGGATACAATTTACGTATATGCCATCGACATGTCATGATTACAAAGCTGAGTTTTAGAAACTCGAATGATATAATTACTAACTAAACAAATTACACGTTAATATATTTATAATCTAAAGGAATTCCAAATATCTCTCGAATTAGATATGAAACACTTTCAATTTTACATGCCGTCCACCTGTCTGCTAACGCTCAATACAAATGTATGTATTTAAAATTAAAGATGCATTTATGCAAATAGCCGTTGCTAAAACAATAAACACGTCTTCCCGGTGTTTTAATATTTCTCAAGAGCGATGTATTTTTGTTACTATGTGGGAGAAGAATCCAGGATATGATTGATAGAGGGTATGTACTCGATTCTTTTAAATATGGCTGAAATGAAACGGATGATCCATTGAGCGTTGTTTAGATATATATCTGGCTGTTTATATAAATCTATATTGAAGCGTTCTTCTTTGAGCATTTCGCGAGTTTCCTTTATTATTTATGATCCGTTTAATTTTATCGACAAAAGAAAAAAACTTTTGGCATCATCCTTGAACTTAGACGTCATGGCTAATTGATCGTTATGTTTAGCGGAAGAAGCAATTCGATATTTTAATACATCCGCCGTGGCGAGTGACATAAGTTTTGTTTGCGATGTTTTTTTCACGTTTCCCCAAATACATCGCAGCCTTCACTATCTGTCTAGACGTGTTCTAAGCCGGTCGATGTTTTAGTAGACCTTGCGGCAAGGTCTTGGTCAGTAAATGCTCCATTCATTGGTTTATTTTTAATTTATTTCGCTTACATTTGTGAGGTTTTGCGTGAAACGTCTATAGGAAACTCCTTTCTTAGGGCTGAGCACTATAATCGATCTACATTACTATGATTCATGCCAAATTAATTTCTATACGTCAACTAAATGTGGGTTTTGTGATCCTCATCTATCCTAATTGTAAATTAACTAGCTATAACCCGTAACATCTTCCTTAATAATCATCATCTTTTTTTACATGGATTTCTCTCGTTTGAATGTAATGTATCCTACGTTCTTTCCTGGCTATCTGTACGCAGAATTCACACGATATGGGTACCTCGCGCAGGACGTGATTTCATAATAGATACTCAACAAAGTTATTACTACTTTCAAATTAATATTATATTTTACTATTAAATATTGGTGGATTAAATAAATCTAGAATAGACTGAACGCAGCCCAAATAAACTAAACAAATCTAAAAACTTTTAGCACGTGTTAGCGTAGTTTACCGTTTATCTTATTTTGGATGAGCCCTAAATTGTATTTAAAGGAATCATCACAACGACAGTGGAATAATGCTGTTTATTTTCCGTACATACAATACACGTTTCATACCATAAACGAATGTTAGACGCATGAATGGTTTGATTTCATTACCGTAAATGGCAAAACTGGCAACGCATAAACTAAAAATAGACACAGTAAATATAGAATACATAAACGCCATCCATTCCGATAGGAATTACGGAAATTTACCAATTGGTACGTCGCAAATGTGATTCTTGACTGAAAGAGATCCGCGTGTAACTAAACCAGTATTTACATTTAACATTAATACGAACATCACGAAAACCTTTGTCTTCGGTATTGTGTCTATAAATAGTTATACAATATTGCTCGTCAATCATTGTACTAATTAGTCAATCGTCAACAAGAATAAATTTAACAAAATCACTCAGCTAATGAGCGTTTGTATTCGTTTACGTAGAATTTGTGAAACGTACTCGAGATATAATCGTCTCTGAAGCTATAACGAGGCAATACCCCGAATTTATTACATTGATAGGTTATTATGAATATTAATAACTGGTTAATTGCTAAATTTATTGCAGTAATTAATTTTGTGAACTGCAATTACTACATGGAAAAATAAAATACCTACGGTAACATCCACGGCATGTAAAGAGTTATATACAAATGTAATTAATTACTTTTCGTAATGTCAGTTACGCGTGATAGGTTATTATAAAAAAAATTGATCCTTCGAGCCAGACTAATGGTTGCAATTGAGCAAAAATACCCACAAAATTAATGACTGTGTTAATAAGAAGTCACAAAATTCCAAATTTCTCTCCGCTGTACTCTGCACGTTGATAGAAACGTAAAATATGCGGATAATATAAATCGTTCACTGCATAACTCGATTTATAAATGTCAGTGGCATCTTGTTTATTAATATAAATACTTCAATTTTGTAACACTGGGGAAGAAAATAAATTTAATAATAAGCTTGAAAGGTAACCAATAAATAATAAGTTTTTAATAAACTCGACGGATTTCGGTTAAATTTGTCTAGAAAGAGAACATAATTTAGGAGTTTACCTAAGCAAAATACCGGGAAAAGTAACAAGACGCGATATTCAGAGAGGAACGCAAAAAATATACACATTTCACATTTGAGAAACATATGTAAGTCTTAAACATTTAATTTTATTGTAAAACAGTACGCAACTTTAGAAATAAAAATATGTGCACCGCAGTCTCAAGAAGTACACAAGACTTAGTACAAATGACAATTTTAAATGATTTCGAGAAACAGAGGTCATAAAGAAAAGCAGCAGCGGAATTCGCCTAACAATAAAAAATTACTCGGTAGGTACTAAATTACGGCAAACGATATTTAAATTTTTGGCTGGATTTTATCTTAATTTTTGTATATTAAAAGAATAACATATGACAGTAATTTAATTGTTACATTGTATTGGAAATCTATTATTATCTCTGTATTACTCTACTTCAATCCAATCCAATAAACTAATATGGATTAGTAATCAGATTATTGTCGGATATTTTGAATTTTGTTTTCTTTGAATGTTTGAGCTTTCGAGCAATAATCAATGTTACTTAGCGGTATAACGGAAACTATCAAACCAACCGTTAGAAATTTGGAAGCACAAATAATTCTTAACTGTGACTGATCACCCAAGTATGAAGCCATATCTAATAAAAGCTAAATGCAATTGCAATTTAGATGTGAAAAATTGCAATGTATCTTTTCTTAATAATCAACATAAATCTACAAGTGTGTCAAACATACAAAAATTCACTTTTGTTTACGACTTTCTATTGGGGTACATTTGGCATCATTTCCAGTGCGTACCTAAAATTAAACACTTACGAACTAACATTCGGCCGAAACGTATATCAGAAATAGAATCGAAAGGGAGAAAGGCAATTTGTAAGAGATCGAGCATTAGATACAAGACAAGAAGTACTCGTAGTTAATCTTAAATATCTTTTAAGAAAAGAAAAAGCGAAATATAATTTGTTGGCCGTTTGTGTTCACATAGACAGTATGACTAAGAATGAACTTTGTGAAATATGAAGACACTCAATTGTAATGTAATCATCCACACCAAAAGACCCATAAATAAATTAATCCAACTATTAAATGAAATTAGACACATTGCTTTGCTGCACACTAGGACACTGAAATGCTTGAAATAAATTAAATTTACTGGCATGTTGATTTAGTTGCTACTGAACCGGCGTTCTTAGGTTCGATTCCCACGCGGCACAAAAATTTGTGTTCAAGTTACATTCGATTTTGTTTCGGGCCAAAAATGGACGAAAAGAAATGAATAAGATGGTTAATTATTATTGAAAAGGCGCGTACAATAACATGAGGTCAGCCTTGTCCTTGTTTAAGCTTAATGTACATATATCGAATGTTGAGTTGAAATAAAATATTTGCTTACAAACAATATCACCGTTACTTTGTCTGACGGTAAAAGAAATAGTGGATACATTGTGTTTATATGTGAAGTATGTATAGCCAAAATTAGTCAGTTTTAGTATCGACACATGTGTGGCTGAAACCCTTTTCGCCCAACCTAAAGCTTAATCCACAAGACGGTTTCATGTGGATTAGGGGAGATCGAAAATAGTGGACAGAAGATCTGTTGCATGTTATAAAACCGTATTAAAGGCCTCCGATGACTCTTAAAGGTTGTTACCGACCGGATTACAGGCAGTAAAACGCTTGATCTGCCCCCCGAAGCACGTGCTCTAAATATCAAAATAATCATATCAATTAATATCCAGTTATTAATAATACAGTAAGTAGAAGGTAATTGTGGTTACATTTATAGAACAAAACCGTTGCGAATAACGATAACATAACTTAATAAGTCAATTACTGTAAATTTATAATAGTACAGTACATTGATTTATATTTAAAATGCTTATTATTGTCCCTACTCCTTAATTAGCTATTTCACGGGGCGGTTATGAATTTTATAGATAGATATATTATATATTTAAAGACTGAAGCATATGAGACGCGAGGTAAAAATCCGGTTGCTACTTCTAATGAAGCATTCTACTAAACATTTCAAATGACACAGAACGAAAATTTCTAGGATGCGTAATGTAAATTTGTAAGAGATATCATTATTTATGATAAAACAAGGTGTAAGATGAGCTTTGTATTCGCCGACAGTATTATAAGTGATCGCATTGAAATCTGGCGCAATATTACGTTCTGCGGTTACCATTGGCAACAGAATGATTGGCATCGCGTAATGTGTTGTAATATCTGAAATAAGCTCACTCTATCTGAGGAAGTGTGTTATGTAAGTTTTATAAATACACCTCAAATTGTTCCAAGAGAAAAATACCGCATTTAATTACAAGATAAACTCCGATTACTTTATCGTGTTTTTAAATCTCAAAAAGTAATTCAAATCCTCCTAAATAACGGCAGAAGAAAATGCTTAAATCAGTCTTCTGGTACATACATTTCTACCAAAAAGGTACAATCAGAAGATTTTATCTCCAACGTCGTTGGCATAGAAACGTTTATTTAAAATTAGTTCCACCGTTACATTGCCACATGGATTAGCTACGACATTGACACCTACGATTTAGGAACCCAATTTGTTTACAAAACAAAGGATTCAATAGACGCGCCCGTATAATCCACCAGAATCTTATAGCATGTTCACGAAAGGTCATAACGAATCGCGTCATCTTTAATAAACGCAACTGGGTCGAGGTCTCATATGCCGGAGTATTTTCGGATACATTATGCAACATTCCCAGATAGATGTTCACAATTTAACAGTTATTGTACCCAGAAAAACTTCTAATTCAGCTTCTAAAACTTAGTTTAAGAATAAGAATACGAATTTTGTTAAATTTGACAAATTAATATACATTTTGGGTGGATCAGAATTGACGCTAAATCGCTTACCTATTTACGAACATAAATCTCCACATTTAGATCTAATAGGTACCGAATTGACAATAATGTGCCAGAGTTTGAGTAGGATATATCTGCCTGCGATGTACTCTATTTTGGTAACGGTATCTAAGTGTATCGTTTAAAAGCGTGTGCGTCTCTCGCTTTCTGCGGAAGCCATACGTTAGAGCTTATATCAAAAAGTATTCCGTCTGGAAGGAGGGTACCACAAATTATAACTACAAGGGGCTTAAAACAAACACGAGGTAGGAATCACATTACTTTAATGTCTTTAAATTCAGTCATGCTTGTCTCGAAGCTCAGTAAATAGTGCAATCGTGCTCAAACCCAATAAGCAGCATTAATCGTCCAAGTTAGCCCAGAAATCAACTTCATCTTCCTCCTCCTCTTTTACCTCATTAGTTTCTTTCGTTTCGTCTTTCTCTTCGAAGGAATCCAGAGTTTTTGTGGTGAGCTGTGGTTTTTTGTCGGCGGTATTCTCATCAACGACCACACTGCCCACGGCCGCTTCCGCGCCCCACGGCTCGTGTTTCCTCTCCCTAGAATTTTCCCTCGATCGACTTCTGGAATAAGAACGCGCCGCTAAATTAGGACTGCTCCCGAATCCACCGAAAACTTCCTTATTCATGCTTTTAAACTCAGCTTCCTCGAGTGACGTGAACATCTTTACTTCCTCTTCGCGCGACGCTCGCGAATCTCTAGAAGAGTTAGACGACGACGAATTACGTTTTCTGAAACTCCTACGCCTGCCACTCGGGTCGCTTCGTCGCAATGGTCGGAACTTAATGCCGTCAAGTGATCTTAAACAAATTTACAACATATGAATCGATTATAGTACAAGGGAAGGCAATGGTCCATGATCGGAGCTAGCTTTCTACGCGTGCATTGATGATGATGAATCGAACGCTCACACTGATGGAGTTGAGTATGTAGCTAGGTCACTACGGAACGCAGTACGTGTGTTTGTACGGGTGAATCGTGCTCGATATCAATGTATATTAACCTTAAATATTCTTCGCTGTAAGCGACATTTTCATTTTTATCTTCGTCGTAGGATTGGAAATGTATCTCTGGCAGTGGTGAGGTAGGGGTCAAGGGTCTGTACTCCCACGAAACTTTCTCCTTTTCTGTCCCTTTCGAATTGATTTCGCTACGCTCGGAGGAATCGGAGGAGTAGCGAACAGAATCTGAAACGTGTTCATTATACGAAGGTGATGATCTTCTGTTACCCACACTAAAGGACTCTGATGTGTTCGATATTATCGTTTTTGTCTTAGTCGGTGTATACCTTTCGGACCTGTAATCACCGTTAACTTGTGAATTATCTTCGAGAGAATCCTGTCCGAAGCTTGATATTTTTGTTGAGAACAATATGGCGGTAGAAGTCGGCTGTCCGTCGTAGTATTTCACGGCCGCCGATTGTAGTTTTCCTTTGTTGTCCTCCGTCAAACATAAATATCCCTGGCCGCAGGCGCTGACCCAATCATTGTGCGTGGACGCATTGGCCTGCGTTTGGAGCAGCTGTCTGTAGTACTGAACGAGATCCTCGAAGTCCGGGTCTGTGTACGGTAGGACGCCACTCAGTATGTGCCTTATGCATTCGATCGCCTCTAAGGCCCCCGCGTACGAGATAACCACAGAGAGCATAAGTCCCATGTTTCACCGGTCACGAACTGTCCGAATTTGAGGTGGAATGGGTGAGGGCGAGGAACTTTGATGACGGGGCCGGGTGTAGGATGCAGCGATGTAACGCGGAGGCAAGATATGAACAACTGAAATTAAAATGCTATACTTGCCAAAGTTCGTGTCCACATTTAGATTTGAGATTGGCGTTGTGGCCAGACGTCGTTACGTTTATGTCTCGTTTTAATCTCAACGTTCAAGGCTAGCGCGGTTTACGACGGGACAATGAATGTGATTTATCCACTGATTGATTTCTGTTCGACGCTTGTTTTAACTTAACGCCGCGGAGGGGGACGATACAGGTTATATAGAGTACATGTAATAGGTAACCTGACATTAAGTATTTATCGTTGATAAATACACATCTATGTCAAATCTTTAAAAAATAGTGAAGTTCATTGTAAAATTGATCACAAAAGGGTAGCAATCTCATAAATCTAAGATGCAGCTCCTCAGATTTTATTGTAACTGTGTAGGAGATCCTTCGAAACCTAACCACAATGACAGCACCCGCATCAAAGGAAATAGTCGGAGGTATGTTCCGGTATTGCCACATTAAAAAAAATAATGCGAAACTTCGTCAATTTTGCTACAAATACAAATAATACAAATAATTTTTAACATAAATTGAATTAAAGCACATTAAAATTGAGGGAGTACCAAAGCGTGTAATAACTTGGCGCGCAATAATCTCTTAATCGGACATTTTTCATATATATTCTGTTTATTGCATGACAGATAATAAACCAGCAGTGACAATTTATCAATGTGTTTGGCGCGCTACTCGAAAACAATAGCCAAATGGTCAGAGTGTGTTCGATAATTGATTCCGGTAAGTTAATTGGATACCGGACGCAATACCTAACTCACAGGTAAAAAAACAAAGCTTCAAAAGACTTGCAAACGTAACTTTGTTCGATATACAAAAACATACCTTAGCAAACACTAGTACTCAAGATTCTATTGCAATATTTCCATTTTATGGTTGCTGTGGTGATTTTAAAACTTAGCTGGACTTTAGCTTGCCTGTTCTTAGTTTAGAAATGGTAATAAGCACATCTTTATGCGTAATAAAATACGTGATTTTTAATGTAGAAAATTAATCAATAAAATAAAATAAAAATTATTCGTGTGCAAAAGATTGTGCATGATTTTTTCTGGAAGTGTTGCCAAAACAAGTCCCGAATGAACTAAAATATGTGCGAGCAGCCAATTCGACACTTATATACAAATACATCCATATTGATATTATAAATGTAGAAATCTTGTCTGTTTGTGTTATACGTACACAAAAATGCTTAACCGATATTGATGTAATCGGTTTGTTTAAACCAGCCCCAAAAAAGCAATACGGATGGAAAATCAAATATAAATAACTTGTAGCCCCAAATCTAAACATGTTTACTATATATTTAACACAGAAAATCATGTCAAATTGTGTTTGAGGCGATCAAAGGAGTCATGAAACACGTACAATCCAGAACATATCACAAATCAAACCGAAGTCACTGAAGTCTGAAGTTTGACATTGAAGACCGATCCGAACACTGAAAATAATGTTCTATCGTACATATAATAGACGTAATGTGATGATTCAGTTTGTTCATTAAACATTTTTACAGAACGATAAAACACGATTAATATCAACTAGCAGAAGTAGAAAGCAATAAGACTCGAGCATTCGGTAATCGGTTAACTAAACTGTTGACAAGTAAAGTGTAGAATTAATTTGAAATCAATTTCCAGTCGCTGCTAAATGAAAAACGTGTTAGATTAGAATGACACAAACGAGAGAATAATCTGTTAAATTGAAAAACAGATTCAAATTTAATGACAAAAGTAGAAGTATTCACGGAAATTTGACGTGACACAATGCAAATCAAGAGGGAGAGAGAGAGAGAGAGGAGAGAAAAAGGAGGGGGGGAGAGAGAGAAAAAGAGCCGCAATATGCAAGTTACTTCAGCAATAAACTGACACTGCACTGAGTCATCGACCTGTGTCGGATAGTAAAAAAACGATCTTTGCACGCGCCACCTTCACGTCAGTTATTCAAATGTTTTGGACGAAGAACACAACCATTGTCACATTGCCAAACGCAATCTTATAAAATTTAATAAAACATTTCTCGATGGAGTTCCGTTTCTGACAATATAGATAAACAAGACACATGCCAGAGCACTGTATTCGTATGAATATTTATTCATACGATTGTACATTTGTACACGCATTTCAGGTCTGTAAGGATGCAAATATTTAGGATTTGCGCTCTGCCTAGCCCGTTACAAGCTAGCGTGATGGTACAATAACAATAATAGTGGGAAACAAAAAATTTGAATTCAACATGATGTAATTGGACATAATCAATGAATTAACGCATTACATAATCGCAAGGACATCACTTCCTAGTCCTCAAAACTTTTTTTCCCAATGAATCTAAGTAACAAAATTTCTATTTGTATTCCTAGACCTAATCCATACTAACAATCCCATTTCTAGAGTCTTATTAAAGATTAGATATAGCTGTGGAGGACCACAAGAAAGGCGTCAAGAAAGGCGCAAATAGAGCTCTTCCAAAACCGTCAACGCACTGGCGACTCAGGCGGCCCCTCTGCCGTTTGCTGGGTTTAATTAAATAAAAAAAAAAGTTGTCTATGGGTAGCAACGCCTTTAGCAAAACTCATGGAATGTGGCACGTGACCTGGTTATACCATAGACCTCGTTTATTTCTTAAAATCGGGAGCAATGTAATAGTAGATTCTAATTACAGCATTATGACGTCATCGCGAGGCGAGAGGAGAACGAAATGTGCAGAAAGAAATAGGTACAGGTATCATAGCTCAACATAACATAGATCATAGTAACGTGTCCATTTAGACTTTCTATGAGATATTCAATTAACCAGATGCTAAATTTTTAAGCAAATATACATTAGCTATTTTAATAAGATCACTAAGGTTACCCGCTCAGTTAAAATTAGCAGAAATGTCACTTAACATACGAGTATGTAGATATAGCAAACTGAAATTAAGTCGGTATAAAAGATGTAGATATTGACTATGCTATAGTTTTGAAATGTCAATTTGTATTATCCCTCTACACATATATTTCACATAGTGTGTGTTTAAAATAAATGCGCTTGAATGAACATTTGTGATTTTCGCAGAATTGGCAATGACTAGGCGTTTTCACGTCATTACCTGACGTCATTGAAGCCTAGCGTCATTTTTCAGTGACAAATTTGACTATTACCGTTTTGTACCTGTAATGAAAACGAAAAGTGGCAAATACGATTTTTAATATTGATTATTAATTTTTTTAACAGTTTAAAAAATTTGTTATTTTAAGTCTAACTATATCGATTATAAAATTTGCAAAAACGCATTTATTCAGTGTACTTAATTCATTATTACTTGCTAATTACAGGAAATTCTTTATATTTTATACGGATTTAATTGACTAACAAAATACGACGAAAATTGTATTTAAATAGTCCTATTAATTGTTGAACTTGCATAAACTACGTAAAACATAAAGTTTCTATTACAATGTCCCACGACTGAATTTGAATTTAAACGTTACAAAACTCAGCAGTACTAAGTAATAATTTATCCAGGACGGTACATTTCGTTTTCCTTCTGTATTTCTGTCATGTTAATAGAAAACAACTACTGTTATTTTCTGCACATCACTATTTCTTAGTTCTAATTTTCAGAGCGTGATTTTCCGCTGTCAATTTTCCGTTTTTAAACTTATTCATCCAGTCAGTTCCATTCTGGTTCCTTACTTCATCACGCTATCCCAATTCTCGTTGCGTGGGCGCCAATCTACGATTAGAACGCACACACGACGGGTTTACGTAAGCGTTGTTTTCACTATCTAAAGTAATTTGAACGCTAACGCGTTAAACGTATATTGACTAAGCGGTTTGCGTTGCATAATTCTCATTCAGTCAAAGCTTTTGAGAGATACTTCGCTAATAATATTGGCTAGAAATGAACGGTAATATGAACTGGAGAAACGAAAAGAAATATGAAATAAAGAAAGAAAACAATTGGAGGTGTGTGAGCTGTTGCTTACACGGAAAAAAACCCGCTTATCTCAACGCTCAGTCTTCATATGACTATCGCCACAGCTAATGTATCGCCACGGCACAAGGCAGTCTAATAACAACTAAATTGAATACAATATTGCCATAAAAAATATTTGTCTATATAAGTCTGATAGACAAGGGCCCTTATTTGGATGATCGATTATATCGATATCGATATAGAATGATTATATCGATTATATCGATATAGAATGTAATATTATGATAATAGAAATAATATATATATGAGGTTATGAGATATTTATGTGACTATTCTCAATGGAAAATGATTTAACATCACGTGCTTTACAAAGACGTTGGACTATTTGAAATGTTATTCAACACCCGAACTCGCAAATCTCGAAGTATAATCGAGAGTCCTTTTGGTCTAGTGGTTAAAGATTGACTACTAAATCGAAGGTCGTGGGTTCGATTCCCATGCAGGACAAATGTTAGTGTGATGAGCCCAATTGTTTCTGTGTGCGTGTAATCAAATTATAGTATGTAATAAATGTATTTAGTTGCCTATTTTGGAATTAGAGAGATTTTGAAATTGTCTCTGTTATTGTTATTGTTGTTCAAATAAGCGACAACTGGTGCAAAACAGGCGAAGTTTAAATACAATTATACACAATAGCTCGTTTCTATGTTAATACATCGTTTTTCAATGTATCTGTAGGAGTTTTTAGTTCTATTTGCGCCTACGTTGCTCGGCCATTGCGCGACCTAGTTTTTGATATTTATTTTTCCGTCCGCACCAATAGCCGAATATTCTATTAGTGCAGATCTAACGGAGGCTAAAAGCAAACGGTTATTGTATGTGTGCTTTTGTTACGAATCTAGAACAGTTAATAACTGTTAAACGGTTTATTAATAACGAAATGAAGGCGGTAGTTTTAAAAGTCCAAATTAATCTTAGAATATTTCAGATGACTGGATTTTTTTGAAAATACAAAATTATTAGGAAATGTCTACATACCGTACCGGTTACGAATATATCCCAAATATCTAGATATTTGTAGAATCGCAAACCTATTTCAAATGATATAAAAATAATAATATTCAAGTTACTTTAAATAATCAATAAATTCCCAGAATAGATTAAGAGTGAACGAACGGTATACATTTGTAATGTAGGCTGGTTCTAGGGAAATTTATTTGCATTTAACGTCCAATATTGAATAAAATATGACGACGAAGCTGTGCATATACTACAATTTTTTTAAACAAAACAATAATATAATACACGGAGCATCATTGTCCTGTGGCTACGAACCATAATGACTAAACCTGAGGCTGGCTTCGATTCCCGTCCAAGACAAACATTTGTGTGATGACATCTTTATTCTTACCAGAACAGGCATTAACCACCTAATGTGGATTCAGGGTATCGTTTCTGGAATCATCCTAATTATTATTATTTTATAGGTGCATCTATCGAGCCCGCGACCTTGCCTTTGGGCGAAACGGAAAGTTATCGTCCGCGTACGGCGCTGGGCGGCGGAAACTCGATCCGGGTGACGTCACGCGCGGGCCGTGCGCAGCGGTCCGCGCTGCAAGACGAAACCAGCGAGCGCT
>DWQT01001895.1:0-15427 GCA_018244895.1 Myscelus amystis hages
TTGGCTAAATGCATAAATAAAACACATCCAAATTTTTTAAATAAAAGAGCATTAATAAGTCTTGAAATATACGAATTTTAAATACGATTGATTCAATGAAATAATTTATTGAGGTAACCTTCATTTTTGATAGAATCCCAGAATAACTTCGTGTAGGTACATACTACGAAATTGTTTTACTTCATTACGTACCAATCAAAACTAAAAGTGACCTTGGATGGTAGTGACCTTGACCTCGGCTGACCTTCGGTTATCGAACTTGAAATCAGAGGAGGCAGATTGATAGCTCGCCTGGATGAAGTTCAACTCTGGTTATAATTGGCTTGTGTATAATTCACATAAGACGAAAACCGTTTTTCATTTAATCACTCGGTACCTACTAATACTAATCTAGTAGCGATACTAAATATGTTTTAATTAACAAACGTTCGAATTTCAAATAAAGTCATATATTAATATGCACATCATAAGTTACATCTCATAGCCAACGACTGTTGTTTTAAGAAAATTTCACACTGTTTATCACCATCACGTTTCAAACGGACACTTCTAAAATCATTGTTACTTATAAGAGAGGGAAATATAATGAACGGTATTTAAGAATATTCTGATTCTGAGCAAGCATTGTTAATATTGTTGCATTGGTTTTAGGGTGTGGTACATTGCTGAGTCCTAAATACTACATCGCAGCTCTATAAGGCGTTCAAATTTACTCATTCCTTAAGGGCATCGTGCCTTTGACTGATTTGATGTCAGTTTTGTTACAATTCAAATACATAAGTACCGACATAACATGTATTTCAAATCAAAGTCAATTTATACTTGTTACCTTTGGTATAAAATTGAAAAATTGTTTAATAAGTCCGTAATCTTACAAATAGAATTAGTTTTCAAGACTTCAAAATAATCGGTCTCTACATGACAAGATTTTTGTATAACATGTTTAGTCTATATGTAGGTAAATATTAATTGTTATTTTCTTAATAAGTAATACAACTATTAGCACCACAATTAGCAGAGGGCTGTACAGTGCCGCTTCACTAGGACAAATATCGAAAGAAGACAAGTTTAAGAAACGAAATAAACTTGTGAGGACCAAAGCCGTTGAAATCCTCTATCTCTGTCTACTCTATCGGAAACACGCTTGATTGTTTACCAAATAAAGAAATTAGTTAACCTAAGCGAATATAGCTGATACTAATATCAGGTTAACCTTTTAAAATAATTTTTCGAGTTCAAAGTGAACAAAATTTTGTATTAAGCGACAACTAAATTTCTAAGCCCCTGCTACTATGCTTCCTTATTAATAAAACTGGCCTTCATGGTTCGAGACGAATTATAAAATTTTACAACTGTGATCGGATTATGTATAGATACATGAATAGGCAGCAATGTAATAAACATACCCGTTACGTACTAATGATAGTGGAAAGAGTAAGCGCTCATGTCACTTGAGTTATTTTCACCGTTTTAGTGGTCCACTGTTGGACCGAGTCTCCTCTCATAGCGAGAGGGATTTAGCCCATAGCCCACCACGCTGGCCAAGTGCGGATTGGTAGACTTCACATACCTCAGAAAATCTTATACTTTATAACATCTCTGAGCTGTGCAGGTTTTCTCGAGATGTTTTCCTACACTGTTAGAGCAAGTGATGTTTTAATATTAGTTTTAAAACGCACGTAACAAGTCATAGGTGCATGCAAGGATCGAACCCAAACTCCTGAAGTGAGTCTAGTCTATCACTTGAATAGATGGCGGTTATAGACAACTTCAATTGGGATTAGAAAAAATATCATATATACTGTAATACATAAATGCAAGATCTTTCAAACCGAGAACAAAGTGTGCGAAAAAAGTGGACTATTCTATACCGAGTATTTCTAATTAGTTTCTTTTTTTCATCTTCATAAACACAGCGAGAACATGACTACGTACTAACACTTTTACTTTACATTTCCACTTTACATCATTCGGAATCCTCGTTGCTTATAAAGCGAGCTCGTGGCTACGTCTTGTGGAAAATTTAAAGCACACAAGAGCGACGCGGCTGGGAAAAATAATTTGCCTAATGGCCGCCGCGCAACTATGCATTTTGCTGATGACGGCCGATTTATTTCTATAAGCCACCTCCGTAATATCTGGCCTCACCTGGACATTATACTGAATAGCCCAGTGAGGTAAGCTAAGCAATAGTATAACTATAGTGCCGCATACTCGATTATGATATTGACAGGTGTTGTGTAATATTGATCTGTGGCGTAACATATTTAATTTGCATATAAGCGACAATTAGATGTGATAGGCAGGAAATAAATACTGTCTTTAGAACAGATAAAAGAAGAAAACATGCTTTTTAAAATATCTTCGATTGTACGTTAATTCTAACTCTTATTTTTATTTCAAAGGAGGTAAAGATAAACTTATTAGCATATTTTAATTCATAATGTATAATATTTTTGTATTCTTAGGATATTTTACTATTTTACAACTCTCGATTTATAAATTATTAAATATGTATTATTCACTGATTATCCAGTTCATGCAAAAGAATGTAAAACATCAGGAATAGTGTACATAGTTTAAATACAACGAATAATCGAGTTAGCCGTTGGTGTGTATTATTATAAAATGTATTCAATTCAGTAGGTACACGGTGAAAGATGTCGGACGTTACGAGCATCTGTGGCTGACCACGAGCAACGTTTACTTCGATTCTATTTGAAGTGTGGATATAGATGACCGCTTGTTACTTCCATAACGTAAAAAAAGTGAAGCGTTTATATTTAAAAACAGGAACGCACGTCACGGCGCCTGCGGCGCTGCGTCCGATTGAACTGAACGAGCGACATAGGTGATCCGGATTTTGGAACTGAAATTTTAATAAAACAGAATAACGGACTCTTTGCAATGCTCATCGAAACGTGTGTGGCTACGTATAGAGGTGAAACCGTTGAAATATATTAAAATAAAATATGCTTTTATTCCTCGCCTGTTAAAAAAAAAGCCAAAGACTTGGAGTTCGTGACGCTGCTTGTAACCAAATATTAATTGAGTAGTCATAAAAAGCAATTCGTTAAAAAAAAATAGTGTGTCCCCCACAAACGTTGCTTTGCTATATAAATGATTTTGCCGTTGTCGCAATATTTTTTATTGCTGCTCCGCTCCTATGCATATTAGCGTGATGTTGTATAGCCTATAGCCTTTTTCGATAAATGACCTATCTAACACTGAAATAATTTTTCAAATCGGACCAATATTTCCTGAGATAAGCGTGTTCAAACAATCAAATAAAGTCTTCAGCTTTATATTATTAGTATAGATATAGATTTCTCAAAAGTTTTAAAATTAAAAATCTGTACGATTCTAATGAAATGATTACGTATTATCGAGCTTTTATTGTCGTCTTTAATGTTTTTATGTGTTCTAAATTGTTGGTAGGCTTCACTTTACGAGGTCTGCACGTCGGCTGCATCGCCCGCGGCGGCTGACGGCCCGTCGTGTCACGCGACCTGCATTGGCGTCAGAGCTCAGAAGCAGGTTCTTCGTGTCTAATTCCTCGAGTGTTATGTCACTTGGAAAATAGACTGGAATTATTTTAATGTCTTCACATTCCGAACAATGCGTATGCGTTACATGAGACGTGTATGCAAACCTAATTATCGTTTAAAGTATTCGTGTTTAAACATATCACTGGCCTGTCATTTCGTAGAGGCTTTAAATGGACCACAAACAACTATAAAATAAGCATTTTAGAATCACGACACGAGTGTCTAATAGGTGTCTATATGTCAAATATTAAATACTAATTACATGTCATAATCGTCTCACGTTAGTATACCAAAATATGCCGCATATTAGCTACTAATATAATAATTTCTTTCCCAGTTTTGTCACATTTAGCCAGATATTTTAAAAAAAGTAACCATAAAAAGTATCTATATCCGGAAAACTCTACATTTCATGCTTTAAAAAAATTCGTTTTTCCGACTTTAATGCAAAATATTAGTAATAATAACAAAATCTAATGCTTTAATTAATATTTATGCTTGTAACTGGGTGACAGTGACACAACTATCAACGAATCGAATAATCAATGCAAATCAATTTTATATTCGTATATTGAATTACAAAAGCATTAATTACTTAGCATTAGTGTGGGTATTTATGACCGCTTATTCCATTTCGAGTAACCCGCATTCAAAAGTAAACGTCAATTTTAAACCATCTTATCGGAATCACATTAAACCCGTTAACCTGTTTACGTATCAATCACTGGGACGGGCGTCTGTTTTCTATCGGGTAACGTGAAAAGTTTTACTAAAAACTAAGCAGTCGCGCGAACGCATCGATCGCTCTATTATCGATTTAAGATCGATACTGGCCAGATGCGACTACCAACTATCTGACTCGCGCACGGAACTACATTTTATTGTTACAAAAACATTACATTTTGCATCTATCAACGGTTTTGCTACACTAGATGTAATGTAGAGAAGTGCCATCATTAAACTTTATTTAACTTGTTCGAAATGTGCGAAATACATTTCTGTCTGTTATTAGTTTATGTCTATAACTCTTATTAATAACAAAGCTCTAATGTAAAAAGAAGTGACAATAACTTATTAATAATTAGTAACTAATTGGCGTAATCTGCCCCGGATGAAGCAAATTAAAGAAACTGTTTAAATTATTGAAATAAAATTGCATTAAATGGCATCTAATTTAAAGACCATGTTAAAATCCATGAAGCCTTTTAGGCTATAGATAGTGCTTGAGAAATATACATTATATACATGCACCTCCAAAAAACATGCCTTCTATTATAATTGGATAAAAAACATCGAAATCAATAAATGTATAACTTTATTATAGGTACGTAATCGACATTACTAAAGAAGCATACTGTTGCATAATAGGTATTCAGTGTACCTATCTATTTGACATATTTTTATAATCGCAAATAACTAATAACTCTACCTACCAAAGGTGCTAACTCTATTTAAGAGCGGTTGACACTTCCTACGTTTAATAGCTTCTTGTAATACCATCTCTATCTAGATTTCTAACTGCAACGCAGCATTAAAATCAAGGTTTCTATATCCTCCACACTGTAATTTTACATTAGATAAATATACGTTAAATATTTCGTTAATTCCGTAGAAAAGCGAACGGTACCTAAATGAAATACTAAATATGTAGAAGACAGCCTCCTATTCTTTCGCAATTTTTTAAAGCATTAATGTAATTTTTGAATCGATGTGAAGAAGAACTGTTTGTTGTTTAATAGGAGTATCATATTCTAATTCTTCTGATATGTTTATAAAAGTAGGAAGAAACAGGATAGCTATGAACACTTCCCATATAGTGTCATTTAAACCTCAGCATAAATAGCGTAAAAACTAAAACAAAAATTGTGGAATTTTTTTAAAGTTCATATTTATATCTACATACTATTACATAGCTCTATTCCATCGACTATCTATAAGTCCCAAACACAAAGGTTGTAAATTACTTACACGGATCTAACACAATATGTAGAGTTTAAAGAACGATATGAAAGATTGATAGGGCCTACGCAATTTCTTTATAAATCACATTGAGATAGAGTTAATTGTCGCTATTAATTAATCTTACGCGGTTTTGCAACGCTTAATGAATACATTCATAACAAATATCAATTAAAAACCCATTCTGACGTCCATTTTGACACCTACACATTTCCATTCGCTCATTGATCTTACACAATCCGTATGAGTTCTGTTTACAAAGCTTTTATTATGCTTTTAGTTCTGTCGAGCTTTTTTCTTTTATCCGATACCGAAAAATAATACGACGTCATTTTTTTTACATCTTTTTTATGGTTTATTTTACAAATCTGTTACAACACACATCATAAAACAGTCTCGAAGTAAAATTTCAGACGTAAATATTGCGAGAGGTTGCCCCATGCATTTTAATATTTTTTAAATTTCGAGCTAAAAGAAAAATATTTAAACACATTTTCATAAACGGTGTTAAATGTAACAAAACTAACCTGAATCATTAATGCGCCTTAGAAACCAGCCTCACAAACATACATAAACACAGATTGTCACTGCACAGTACATTTCACGTCAACCTCCACTTGGATATAAGTACGTACGATTCATGAATATATTCGTGATATCGGTATCTATACGGCGCTAACACGACCGCCTAACACTCGGCGAGACCGGACACTGGGCTTCAGAGAGCGGGATAAAAGATATGCGGGGTACACATGCACGCTGAAGGATGCCAAAGGAGCCGGTCAGATGCGACAGGACTCTGGAGAAAAGAGACGACTACACTGCGTGACACTTAAAAACTGTGTCTTTACAGCACCCGCTACACACACACTCGATATACGCACTTATGTCGACCGCGATAGAGTACGGTTCCCGCTTTAGCTATGGCAGTTACGACATTACGAAATCGGAAGGTAGTTGTCGTCTAATGTGTCGCGCAATTTAGAGCACTAGCCTTAAAGCTCTAAGCTTTAGGGGTTATTTTACAACGCGCGGATCGCGTCGCTTCTGTCGTGTTTAGTAGCGGGGTGTGTGTCGCAGTGTCGTTTGGTGCGGAGGCGAGCGTGCGAGCGGGACGGGCGGATAAGGGGTGGGAGGGAGACGGGAGGTGTCACCGCGGATGAGCAGCGCGGATGCGGATTTCGCGACGCTACTAATGCGAATGTTTCAGCGGGGTAGAGTCACGTACAGGCGATGTAGACTGCGGGCGCTTTAGAGATTAACCCTTTGTGCCTGGGCCGTGTACAGCTTGAGATTTGCGGTGTGGGATTTAACCGAAGGGGTTATGAATGTTTTAATATTAATACTCATGTTTTTAATCATCTGTACGAGCTGTAAGGGCTAAAAGTAATCATGTACATATTACGAGACTTGAAGGTAAATATTTAGATAGCAGCGAGGTAGTTAAGAAATAATACAAAGTATGAAATACAGAGATATAATTTATATTTTTAGGAAAATATTTGAAGTAATTTTTTTACGTTGTTTGTTATAAAACTTATACATTACCTATAATTGATGTAAAGGTACTAAGCAAATATTATCATAATAAATACATGCATATTAAACTCAGCAAACGCCATGATTATGTAATATTGGATTAGTGCAGAATCAACTGGCGAACGTTCGCTAAAACTGCGAAAACAATAAGTGGCGTCTATTTTCGCGATGCCTGCCTTCTGTCACTTGTCAATAACGTTAATCCAGTGGACCCACAGCAAAGGAGATGCCGACAAAAAATGACTTCCCGACAAGTGTAGGCTACACAGATATTGTCACAATGCGGTAGCGCCACCGCACAATGAGCGGACAATGAAATGGTGACATTTACTTTTGTCGGATTGTATTCGGTGAATTGTCGGAGGGCTTTTGAAATTGCAATCCCTTTTACATCGTTGTACCGTTTTTGTCACCGACCACCTACGAAGCGGGCAGCTAATGCAATATAGGATTAGCTGTCGGCGCCATCTAAATCGTAATGCAGATTTTACGAGAGGCTGGTTATCGGTGTTCATTTTTAATCCTATTGCTTTCGTTTCGAATCTTGTTAAAGATGATTGTTGCAATTTTCCCTTGTATTGTGTTGTAGATAATGTTAATTCTGTCGATTCATTAAATTTGTTTAAGTACATAATATTTAAAAGGGAATTTTCAGGGGTATTTCTATTAGAGGCGAGTTGACATACAGAAAATGTCATTGAACAGTAAGTATGCCTTTTACGAGTATATTGTAAGGCCTTGATAATTAAATCAATTAATGTACTTATATCGTGTAAAAACGGGTTGTCTAAACGATTAAAACTTTAACTGTTCAGATTTTATAATCTGTTGCGTCTATAAAAAAAACTCATTAAATCAATGCTTTTGAATTGTGTATAATATTTTGAATGATTAAAGTTGTTCCATTTTCGTCTTTAGATATCCATACTTCTATTCTTGAGTAGGTATACCTGAGTTTTGGCAGTCTTTGTTATGCAGTTACTGTGGTTTTTTGTACGTTTAGACGACATGAGGACCCGAGAAATATTAATTATCTCAACTAGCGTAAATTAAAGTAATTAAATAAAACTAAGGTAGAGTTATGCGGTTATTGGCTTTTTTATATGTATTTTCGTATACAATTACCTATTATACAACTTGGAATGAGTATTTTGAGTAAATCTATTTAAAGTTGTTTGCCTCGCTGGTCGAGCGGTTGCTAACGCGACTACCGATCGGGAGGTCCTGGTTTCAAATCCCGGGTTGGATACTGCTGGATTTTCTAATTTAGAATTTCTAGTAGTGACTCGAAGTCTGGATTTGTGCCCGGGGCATGGCAATAGGCTCACCACCTATTCCATTGTGGGGCTTAAACATAACTTTTGAAATGTTGGGGTGTAATACACTCCTCTGCCTACCCGTTCGGGGATTGCAGGCGTTATGTTACGTTTCTATTTAAAGTAATATCGAGGCAGTGGAGTGTAAATATGTGTTTCAGTAACGATTTCTCAAGAGCCGTAGGTACTACGCTCGTACTAATGTACTTTTAATAACACGCGCCTTCGTACGTTTACGTAATGCTAAGGGACGAGTTATTTATCACAACAATTGCCATTGTTTTCGCCGTTTTGCCACGTTTATGAGCGACGTAATTGTGACGTGTTGTGTTTTTACAAAATTCCAGCGCGATTATGATGATTTGTGGTGTTTTCGCGTTTGCACTGGTTTTTAAATGCTCTTCCCTTTTCTATTAGTATTTATCTTGTAATTAATTGTAAGTTATTGTTATTTTAACAGTTATATTGTTACATAAATTTTAAACGTTTTTATGATAAGTTTTGCATATTAGTTCTTATTTGTTAAATTGAAAAGTCTATGCCTAATTATTGTTACCACTGCAGATGAGTCTGTTAGTATAGGTATTACTTCTGTTATGTAATTTTTAACTAAACTTTTATCATGAAACCATAGGTATTTTGGTTTACTGGTTAGAGACGCTGAATGCTAAATCGGTGGTCGTGGGTTTGATTCCCGGCCAGGACAAAGACTTTTGTGATGAGGTTATTAGTTCTGGGTGAATTATCAGTTGGTTGGTCATCATAGTAAAGGGTCTGTCTAGCAGCTTACATTATTTCAAGTGATATTGGCATATCTGCAAACATAAAATGAGGGTAAATTAAGGTGTTAAGTTCATTTTAGAAGATTTTAGCCACTACATTTTGTTACGCTAAAATGACACCATGTAATTTAGTTATAAATGAGACATCCCGCTGAAATCTCTGTGTGATATTGAAAGTTACACGAATCCATTTCACGCTGTAAAACATGATCCAGTCGGGATAAATATAGCAAATTTAATGCCATCAACGACATCTTTATAGCAACATCTGCTAACGAAACTCGAGGCCGGCAAATTGGCCCTATCCCCAAATCGCACGTTACGTCGATACGGGCACGCAATAAAATGTCTAACGATTCCTTCCATTCCATTGTATGGAACGAAAGCGAAACAAAAAACGATCGTCACCTGTCGTGTCATTTGGGCCCAATAAACTGGCCGACAAAGAACACGAGGATAGGCGAAAAAAAAACGAATTGCCCAACAGTGACCGGAGTTGTCTTATGACAGTTTGTCGGATCCTATCGGCGGTATGAGTTACGCCCCAACCTTAGCGCCATAGCAATAATGGCGAGTTTCGTTCCGACGAATTGATCGTTTTCAAATTTCGAAGGGACAGTTTTTTCGACAAATCGTTTTGACTGACGAATATTTACGACGTGATACTTCAGTACGGGCGAAATAAAACTTCGGTCGGACTTCATTAGTAGTGTTTTTGTAATGTCGGTTTTGCATTGTGAGGTAATAATAGGTTTTCGTCCTTTAACTTTGATGATGCCTTCCGAATATTCGTGAAATTCCACGTCAGTTAGTCTGATTACTGGCGTTTGTGGATCATTTATTATGGTTTTTGCTTTTTTGAAAGTATCATTTCTCTGTTATGTTGGTATTAGGGAAGGTATTTGCAAATCTGATGCTGGCTGTGGTGGTGTTAAATATTTGTACAATGACATTAAGATTTTCGTCAAGTGACCGTATATGTAGTACCGGGTACAAAAATTGTAGTTTTAATATTTAATTTATGTTTATATTTGTATATTTTAATAAGTAAAGTGTAATCTTATTTAACAAATGCATTGTATTTGAATTTTTATATCTAGTTTCAATATTTACAAATAAAAATGAATGGAATTAAATCTCAAAGCGCTTTCTCGTTTCAAATTGTGTACATACATAAATATCTATCTACTTGAAAAGTTATGTTAAGTTATGTAAGTAATTTCTTAGTCTGCTTACTGGTTAACTAACTGGTTAAGCCTAATTTCGGATAAAAAAGCAGAGTGTGAAATCGACCTAGGATAGTATTATATTCGTTGCAAGCATTTACTGGCTAAGTATAAAATTCCTTTGATGTGTGTACAGTTAGAACGACTCATATGAGTGTTGCGAATGTGTGCGTGTCTACTGAATCAAATTTGACATTTCGTTTTGACTATCGACTCCTTGACCAGTAGCGACACCTACTACAGTCGTACCTATTCATTACGCTTATCTGGGAACCTTTTAAGTCAATTAGTGAGTATTAGGAAAAGCGTTATTTAATTGATACGTCAGCTCAATTCAATTGTTTCGTTATCTCGCTGCCAATTGCTACCAATCGCACTATCTGAGTGACCGTAGACATACCGTCCGTTCACCGGCCGTCATGAGAAATAAAGATTACGGTTGATGCAATCAATATAGTAAAAACACGTTTAAAATGAAGACACCATAGTTGATACAGCAATAATTGCTTAGAATTTGTATGACACTTTTTATAGCGTTGCAAGTATTTAATTGAAATTCACAGTAAAATTAATTTCTACTGGACTCGTGGTCGAGTGGCTAGAGACTGACTGACTGACTTTGAAACCGAAGGTCGTGGGTTCGATTCTCACCCAGGACAAACATTTCTGTCATGAGCACATTTGTTTGTTCTGTGTCTGGTCCTAATAAAAATATTTATACAAGTATTTTATAATATGTATATATGTATGTTTATCAGCTGTCTGGTTACCATAACACAGGCAGTAAATTGCCTAATTTGGAATCAGATAGCCGTGTGTAAAATTGTCTTAAGATATTAAGATATTAATAGCGAAATGGCTATTGAGTGGTTATTCGGAAGGTCGAGACGAACTTTGCAGCAACAAATTGCTGTAGGAATAAGGAAACAGTGAAGTAGGTAACTATGACAGCGGTGAACATCGAACGGATTATCCGAGGTATTTCCTATTTATCTCGATCCAGCGCTCCCTGGCTGCTGGTACTAAGTCTTACCGTTTCTCTGACGCGGTTGTTTCTGGTGTCATTAACGAAATTGCTGTCAGTTCAATTTACGAATCCAGGCACTGGTTTCCATGGTTACAATAACTTCAATGTTCGTTTAATATCTAGCGTGAAGTACGCTATAATAGTTTTTTTTAAATGGAATTGAAATTAAAGAAATGTAGATTTCATATACAATTTTCATGTGTTTCCTTTATTTTAATAGGTTTAATATTTCCTGGCACGGGTGGGAATAAAAAGGATAGGACGATCATTTATGCTTATGTTTGGGTAGGGCTTTGTCCAACAGTGGGACCCAGACCATCGTACACAACCTACGTAAATTACTCAAATATGCAAGTATATAAACATCTTTCTATAGACAGTCAACGATAAAATAAATCAGATTTAATTCAATTAAATGTATAATGTAACAATAAATCGACGTAGCGTTCGAAAATAATGTCACAGCGTGTTCCACGAATCGATTATTAAAAGGCTCTACATCACGCCCTTAGCTCTATATTAATGTCGTCACGTTACGGTAAATTATATGGACGTCCAATTGGTCGGTGTCGTGACAAACGCGCATAAATCCAGCGTTGTACGGTTTATGGAGCAGGAGACACGCGGCGCTGAGGCCGCGCCCTGTCGGACTCCGCGAATCTTTCACTCCATTTAAACGTACATTACCTTAACGACGTGCAAACGACACGGGATAAGCCATTATAATGGCCCCGTAAAAAATGAATCCACGTACGCAAATAAATGTATCACGGGAACTTGAAATGCTGCATGCGCTTCGATTTAAATGGCTCCACTTTAATTGAAATGATATGATTTGTACCATTGCGTTAATTGTCAGTGATATTAAAATGTGTTCTAAATATATAAGTAGAATAGATTTATACATCGCTATGAATATTGTCTGCTTAAATTGATCTTGCGGGGATTTTTTGCATCGGGAAAATTGGAAAAAATTAATTCTTAATTTTTTTTTACGCGTCAAATATGTATTTCCAAATAATTAACCAAACACAATTAAAAGTTCACTGTCGCGTTAAAACCTCAAAACTGTTGTCGCATATCGCATTGAATAATCGATTTCGATATCGATTATTTTTAAAATTACAATCGATTAAAAAAAAATTAGAAACATTGTCTTCCCCTTTGTTTCGAAGTTGCTCTCATATTTTACAACCTCAATTAATAACTGGCATATGTTTTGGGCCGGAACATTTATAAAGTCCATTACTCTGAATGAGATTCCGTGGCCCGTCCGATCGCAGTGGTTGTCACCACAGCGCCTCGCTGCCACCGCGGGTGGTGGTCGTCCTCTTTGATATGGCGCCGGTCTCATGCTACGATATTAAAAACTCCGTACCTACAACTATCAAGAACATTATTATTATGGCCTCATAAGTAAGTTATGTGCACGACATCGGAATATTTCCACTTAAACATTTAACCAACCTATCGTTACAGTAACTGTTGAGGCTACGTAAATAACACGTTATATCTGTTTTAAAATACACTAGATTGAAAATAAACTATTATTATGTGACAATTGAACCCGAAAGTGTATCAGTAAAGTCATATTGAGTTGTCTCTGAGACAATAATGTAGAGCGTCGTAAATTCGTATTACTATGAATTAAATATTTTTTAATAGCGCTAAAATCGAGTTGCTTAAACACGATTTTCAATTGCTTGACTGCCAGTGACAGTTTCTTTATATTTACATATCATGTTATCTTTATCTTTATTATCTTTTCGCTGCCAATTCGCGGCGTATTCTCGAATATTCTCTAGGCCTCCAGCATTGATGTTCTTCAGAGTATATTCCTGTTATAGCTAACCGGTCAAATCATTTCGTAATAGTGAAAAATGAAAATTTCCTCGACTAACGCGTGGTAAGTAGCACGGCGTTCAAAATAGAATTACTCGGCTAAAGGCCCGAGACACCGCAACGTCATCTCATTACCGGGACAGATCATTCGTGTTGCAATATTAATCGTCTTTCTTTTGCACTCGTACCGATCTCGAAGCGATGCGCGGGCGCAGCCGATACCCTGTCGACACATACCGTGTTGGTTTTGTATACACGGCTGATGCACCTCCGCCCTGCGGGGTACTCCGTCGCCTCTTTTAATACCTTTTGTCTCGTTTCTTTTTTGTTCCTCTCTCCCCTTCCTTTTTTATACATCTCCCGACATGCCACAAAGACGGCGACGTCTGTTCCCTTGTCCCGGTCGTTAATGATTTTTACGAATTATTAATTGTGGGCTGATAAAAACCCGATTGAAAAATGGTGATTGTTATGCGATTTGTACGAGAGGATGGCTTCGCTTTGTGGTAGGCGGTTCGAACACATGCTTTTCTATTAGTCTTCTGATGGTTCAGTGTGGAGACGTGCGAGACATTTTTATAGGATTCGATTTCTCAATAGTACTTCCTTTCTACCTCTGTTTAAGAAACGATATTTTTTTTCGGTTTTGAATCGACGGGTGCGTATTGAATATTGAAACAATATGCACATTAGTACCTCGTGCTCATTAGAAAAATATATAAATAAGTAGGCTGTGAAATTGTTTTGAGGCCTCTTTTCCGATATCATGAAATCGTAAAACGATAACGATAAATTATATGGAAAAATATGGCCTTTAAGAAGCAGTATCTAAAGTATCTTAAGAAGGTAGCTACTTTACGTAAATATTATGTTGTTATGAGTATGAGGAAACAACAAGATCATTTCGGTCTTTGAATTTACATAGATATCTGACTATGAAAATATTTGAAACAAATGTTAAACATAGATACATAGAGCAAGGTGCAGAAAGGTTGTGGCGTTTTAAGCGTAGTTAATTTCAAATGTGAACTAAATACGGGCCCGTGTAACCTCCGCTTTTGTTTAAACGCGTAATAAGTGTTGTTGTAATAACCTACCGATGATATACGAGCGGCGACCCGTCCCCCGTAATGGCGGGGCGTGGAACGAATATTTCGGGACGTCCCATAACGTATTGGACGCTCAAATAAATTAAATAAACTCGTGTCTAATAATTAAGCACGGAACGCGGAATTTTGATTAATAGTTCAGTAACACTGTAATCGTTACCGAGAATAGGGTTTAGGGACAATTTACAAGGAATTCGATTATGTCATGCGTCGTAAGCAATTTTGACAACTAAGCATTATTTTATTCACTTAGTGCTAAAATTATCAGCTATCCTCAGGCTTGTGCGACAAACGTAATTTTGTACGATTTCTCTATACTATACATTTAATATAAGTATAAATTAGGTAAATCAAAATACACCACTGCTTTATATAGGAGACCTGTTAAATGTTTGACGGTTTTGGATAATATTATTCTGCCCTGTGGTTTGTGGTTTATTTATCTAATATAAATATGTAAATGAAAGTGAAATATCTGTGATTTCAAAATAACTGTATTTTCATAAGAATATTAATTTTTAGTTCTTTTTACGATACTGAAACACAAACATACTTTTTGCAATATTTGTCTATTTTTCCGTTTCTCCGGGTTTATCTCTGGAATTGCTGAACCGATTTTAATGGGACCTTACTGGAAGATAGAGGAGGTTATAGGGCAAGATATAGGCTACTTTTAATTCTGAATATCAATTGGGATCAATATCTACGCGAGTAAAACCGCAGGGCACAGCCAGTGATTAATAAAGTGCACACGACAACGTATGATTGATAGCGCCAGTAAAGCTGTGCAGCATCAAAATTGTATGAAGCTTGATTAGAATTTCTCGGAAGCTAACGATCGCATACCCACCGTCTTTTTCCGTGTATGCCTCTTCGGATTATCTATGTTGTAATAACCGGAGTAATAACTCTGTCCAAAATTCATACCTGATTTCACAATATGACTGTTAAACAGTTGACTGGCCTCGTGGTCGAGCGGTTAGAGACCCTGACTGTGAAACAAGAGGTCGTGGGTTCGATTCCCACCCAGGACAAACATTTGTGTGATGAGCACATTTGTTTGTTCTGTGTCTGGTCGT
>DWQT01001896.1:0-15423 GCA_018244895.1 Myscelus amystis hages
GATCCGTCCAGTGGTTTGGGCTGTGCGTTGATAGATCACCAAGTCAGTCACCTTTGAGTTTTATATATATAGTAGATTTGAAATAAAACTAATCTTCTGACTATCAGTCAGGCACTCTTTTTTTCTCTTTAAGAGTAGGTTTTAAATATATCATGTGCAAAATTTTCTATAAAATCACTTGTTCACTTTCTCGCAGCGAACGCAATTTATAATTCGTGGCATTTTTAATTAATCCAGTTAATCTACTTGGAGATTTCCTATATTTGTTGTTTCTGTGTTTTGTTTGTGATCCACAGAAGCAATGTCGGATGGTGGTTTAACATTGTGAGCGCAATTTAATTAAATAAAGTAGATGAGCCAGTGCGGCAGACTCGCGGGCTTTATTTAAGGGGAATATTGTTAATAGGAAAATGGCAAACTAACAATTATAATCCTCATTGAATTAAGCTAAGGTTATTTTTCATCAATCCGAAATATAACATATCGCTATCTATACTATTCATTATTTTGTGTTCTTAGCTAAGTTAATTTATCTACGCTATAGTACTAGGTACAGAACAATTTGAAAAAAAAACACCACTTATTTATGGTCGCAATGCAAATATAAAAACTACGAAAACTTGCAATTTGGCCGCAATGCACATACAAAAATTACGAAAATATACATTTCACCGAAAGAAAATGTCGTCACTTTCGTACCACGGCTTGAACGGGGTAGGCAGAATGCCAAATATCCGTTTCTTAACAATCTCGACTCGTCATCGAAAAATAAAACATATTTTATATTTCAGTTAAATGCAAATAAAAATCACCGCAGTATTCCGCTTAAGTAAACGTCTCGCGACTTACTTCTCGTTCGAAATTCTCGCAAATCCTCAGCGACTGCGGGTTAAATTTAGCGAGAAACTAAATAACAGCCTCTGAAGTTTCCGTTTCTTGTGTTTAAAGGACTGATAAAAATACAGGGGCGCGGTGAGCGCGGGGGAACGCTGGCAGGCGGCTGTTTGCTTTTTTTATCTTTTCCATACAGAACGCTAATTAATGCGGTCTTCGAATTAATTGATTCCGCTTTGTTTGCGGACGCGAGGAAGGTTTAAATTGGCCGTAATAAATTACACCGGTTCTTTTATAAAGCGTAATGAAAAAATGTAACGCTTCTGCCGTTCGCCGTCTTACGGAATCCATTAATTGATTACGGGGGAAACGCCGAGTCAGGTCATTGTGCGTTATTATCACCTGTTTTTGTCCGCGCCGGCGTTTTTTCGCCGTTCTGGGCGAGAGTGTACTGTCTTACGAACCAATATCTGTTGTTCTAGAATATACAAGAATTTAAACGACAAACGTTTGTGTGTTAAATATTTGAGATTTTGTTTGTTGAATGTTAGTTTGGCTAAGGTTTTTTTAGTTTTTAACAGACCAAACGTTGGTACGATATCGACCTCATATGCATAATACATATAAAATTATATGGATGGTAGAAACTTGATGCCACTCCGCAAATATAGACCGACAGACATCTACATTTTTTACGCATATGTAATTTGTTACTTTTATATCATTTTCCATTAATATTAATCACTGAACTCATATTATAATAATGGCTATTGCAGATAAGGTTTTCAATTAAATTAATGCAACCGCGATATTATTGAATGATTTGATACAAAAAAGGAATAATTATAATACGAATATCGGTATTAATTTCACAGGATTTCATTATTATATTACCAAGGTTGTCACGCGGTCGCCACTGCGACGCCTCGGGCGATGTGAAAATTCTATCGGAAATTCCGGGTAAAGACTATAATCATTATAGCTTTTGTTATAAAAAAAATGCATTTTATGAGCTTTTTATATGTATGAGTTCATAACGTGTCTAGTTTCTCAATGTTGGTTTAAAAATCAATAAACAAACATGCAAAGATGAAAGATTTCAGTACGTACTCTTCTAGTTTATCAAATGTGTTTACCTAACGGTAACCGTTAAAAATCAGGTGCTCCATGCTTGAGGGTAGGTTTATAATAAAACAACAGTACATGCGTTCCGTCAAAGCGTTTAATGAAATTTTCATAACGTTTCCTAATTGTTATAAAAATGATTAATTTTTGCAAAATTGTCTCGCGTTTGATATGGGACTGAGGTATAGTATGGATGTGGCGTGTAAAATTTTGAATCAACTTCCTTCTGAGGTATTTTCAGAGCAAAAAGGCGCAAAAAGAGCTCCCTGCAAAGCCGGCAATGCATTGGCGACTCCATGGATATTGCAAGTATCCATAGGCAACGGTGAGCACTTACCATCAGTTTGCCTGCCTGTTGCGTAGGCTGATATAAAAAAAACATGTTTGCTTACAAAGTGTCTATTCAGGCAGTGTAAAGGCATTTAATAAACCGTATGCTTAAAAGTTGTTTTATTCTAAATTAGAACATTAAGAACAGGTGTTCTCTCGCTGGCCACTTCATTTACATAAAAATCTGTGCAATTTCTGGTTCATTAAGGAATGGAACATCGCCACCCGACGCGACGTTCGGGCGATATAAATAACGTGGCGAGGGCAGAATTGGATCGAATTAGGGGCGGTGGAAACGGTGTAAATTTGAATTAGGAATTAAAAAAGAGATAGAAAACTATAGCATCGGATACTGCGTGCAGTACGTAACTATTGCAATCGGGAGGCTATAACGAAATATAAAAGTTGTTTTTATTTTTAATTATTACAATTTCACGTACAATTTCCAAGATTTGTCTTTGTTTTTTTTTTTTTAAATAGAGCAATTCCAAGATTTATCTTTGCACGTTTCACAGCTTTTCTATAATACAATTAAAATTAGCACCATATACATAAATGCAATATATACAAATAACAGTATACAAAATTATAAAATGTGTATATAGTTTCAGTCTAAGGGCCGTGTCTGGATTTCTAAGGCTAAAGGCACTGATACTATTATCTGTATCTTATATTACTTAAATAATATTAGTAATACGATTGTATGGGATAATGATTATAATTAATGAAGTGGGTCGCAAAAGGTTACAGCCACAGACAGCCAAACACAAAGTAATAATTAGTCGCTTTTATCTCTTGAATTGAAAAACTTTCGAGGGAACCAACCTTCTTGTGACCTTTCGTTTGAGTATTTGGGGAAGAAAGGGGCACTCGATGGTATTTTATACCTTTATAAATACATTAGCTGACCTTTATTGTTTAGAGACCGTGACTTAAGCATGGCATGGGTTTGATTCCGCCTGGAACAAAAATTTTTGAATTTCGAAAAATTTTGTTATTCGTCTAGGTGTTGTAAATATATATGTGTTATATGGTATGCAGTCTATGAGCAGTCCTTTTACCTTAACAAGCATTTAATTGGTTAAATTACATATCAGATAACTATGTATGAAATTGCAAAATTCATTAAAATTCTTAATAGTCATGCATTTGACCGCTATGATGGAAATCGATGACGCAGCCTATAATGCCGCAAGTTTGTTTCACAAATATCAGACTCGTTTTGAACAGTGCCAAGTTGTATTTTAAAAATTACCAATCGCAGGTTAAATTGGAAGATTCATTTCATAATTCCGGACGAACTTTCAGTGCAGAGCAAGTTTAGTTCGGGCAGCTGTTGCTAAGCGACGAACAGTGACACCAATTAGCACGTTTCAACGAACTTTTCTGTAACACGTAATGAGCTAAAGTTCATTCTTATCTTTTGTTGGCCCAGATGTTTTTCTTATTTCAATTAATTTGCGTATTGTATGACTTTTTGAATATCTCAACCGTATCTAGAGGTAGCCGAGCCAAAACAGAATGTAATTAGGCGGACAAATTCTGCAGCTTCAGGACAAGAAGGTCTATTGAATTCGGCGAATTTAATTTCAAGTTCAAATAAAATTCTTTCAGACTTACAGAAATTCTATAGCACATTCTTAACTTTGATTACATTGGAACGGTATTTTATTATTCAAGGTTTTCACATGTACATACATTATACAACACAACATGAAGATAATTTGATATATTTGTCTCTCTCGTGAACAAGTGATTCTTTATTTAAAACACGTTTTTTAATTGTTGCAGCATGCAATTTAGCATTTGGTAACGCAATGAACATAAGTCGCGAGAGTATTACTTAATATATGAGTACCCTTTATTGCTGTAGTGAATTCATGAATGCATTATAAAATGGTTTGTATATCGCAAAAGTTAAACAAGATTTCTTTAACTGTTTCTATCAAATTTGCAATTATATGTAGCGTTGTTCAGTAATGTTTTGTTATCAAAACAATGTTATTAAGATGAGTGCGATTATTTCGTTTCGACGTTAAAAAATCAAATTGAATACAAAATACCATAAACTAAATGTTGAATTTCGAAACATTTAGGATACGGCATGAAATAACTTTTACATCCGGCGCGCCCCACTCCTGTGCGCTTACCACAATAAATACAGTGCTTTCCGCTTCGCCCAGATAACCTTGCGTTTGCAATTCGAATCACAGTTTAAGCCCACACAGTCATAACCTTTGAAAATATTTTGGAAACGCCTCGCTTATTGCTTTCATGTTCAATCATCAATGTTTTTGACCATCCAATGTTGTTGAATCCCAATATCGTTCAATTACGGTTGTATATCGACCACTCAGGGCTCGTTTATAATATAAATTATCTAGTACTTATAGTGGTATACTGACCTTATTCGCGTTTCACATATAATATTTTGCGTGTTCATAAAATATATTGGAATGGCAAGTCATGCGTGTGACTGGCTAATCGCCTAGATTAATGCGAACGGCACACATTTTGAGCTAGACTTCTAGTGTAGTCTTTATAATTTATTTACAAATATGCCCTGAATAACGACCGGGGTTTTGTCCATCCGGCTATTTATTACATAATCCTTTAATGGCAAAATGTGTCTGGGGAAATACTTAGTAACAGAAAGGTTGAGGGTTATTATAGCAATGAATAGAGGTCCTCAACGTCTGGTTTCCTTTTATAATTATGAACGAGAAAGCTTAACATACTCGTATATGGGTCATTCAATTTTGTCGTACGGATTGTCGATGTTGGATACCACCCGGGACGAAACCTTTGTTCGGTTGGTCCTGACAATGATCGTATATCTATTAGTTAATTTAAGCCACAGACAAGGTGTAAATAATGAAATTCGTAACATAACCATATACTCGTACTTAGATATATGTATATCGTTGGTAACGAAGCTTTTAATTTTTAATTTTCATCCAGATCTTTAAGCGGTTTCCTTGAAACTCATGAAAATATATTTATGTAAATATGTGCATATATGTACATCTATTACATAAAAATGAAAGTTTGTCTGTATGTCATGTATAGACTCGTAAACTATGCATTTGATCGTGTGATGATCTTGAGCAAAGTTGTTGTGCACGAGCCCGGGAAGGTTTCTGAGCTGGTACGAACCATTTACGACAGATGGCGCCACAGTTTTTTCTTGAAATTTATTTTAGTTGATGGCTTAGCAACGCGCGCTGGGTGCAGCTAGTATGTTTATATATATAGAAACAGGATTTGCTTATTAAACAGGATTAATTAGGCCAGGATTGAACATATAAAACCGCGATTCGTTAGTTAGTAACGAATAAAAATGGCACTCCTCGAGTGGGTAGTTTTAAAATTTAATAAGCATAAAGTATTATGTAAATACATAGTGTTATTATTTATATGTAATATTAAAAATATAAAGATTGCATATTGTTCTCTTCTAGCGTCTTCTATAGACGGAAGATACATGTCAGAAATAACAGTGGAAGAATTGAGAATGTTTAACCAAATCTTAAATATGATATCAACTGCGTGTTACGTTAATAACAGAAAGCTGTATAGATCCATGGTTATATCTGTAAATCAGGTTTCGGTAAACACTTCTTGACGCGTCAATTGTCCGGCATGTTTGTTCGCTGACCTGTCAGCTACCAAATGAGGTGCGACGACGCAATTGTATCGATAAAGTAGGCTAGGAGATGGCTGTATGAAAGCCTGTGATATAAATAATGTGCTATTTATTTAATATTACTAGCTGTTATTCGCGGCGTAGCCCACAAACATTTTACCATTATTGCGTGCGCAACGCCATGTCAGCAGCTAATTTTAGAGATAATTTTCGCGAAGAAGGAGCTCAAATCACTCTTCAGCACTGCAATTATCTCCATACCAAAAACCACATCGACTCGTTGCTTTGTTTTGACGTGAACGAAGGACAAATAAGCATCCTTTCGCATTTATCATATTAGCATGGAAATATGAATTTTGACTGGCCTTTTCTTTTAGTGTTTAGAGATCCTGACTATCATAAAGCACGCATTTAACAGCTTAATTTGAATTCATCCCGTATTATGTTCGAATAATTTTTTGTTTTAGAATCGAGGAGACAGGCGGCAAATAAGGCAACAAACAGGTGGCAAATTTAATCAAATTGTACTAGAAGATTTAAAAAAAAATACATAGCATATCATAAGGTTTTTTGTCGCAACCTCCCGTTCTATACGGATTGTCGGTTCCGTAAATATTATTGCGTATTCCGATTTTATGACCTGATTTTCGAACACGTAAAATTAAGGCTCAAGTTTGTTCATTGGTCAATGAGTATTTATCGTGTATTGACTCAGCGACATCTGTATGTCCATCAGCACTGTGATATTAATATTTTTTGTTTATTTAATCATTTATTTGTTATTCAATATGACAAGTGCTTTAGAGTTATCAGTTTTATGTGTATAAATAATTTTTGTCCGTGGCTTAGCTCGTCCAAAAATCATATTTCCAAAAACAAATAAATTCATATTCTTACTATGAATGCCAAGTTTCATTTGTTTAAAATGCAAAGCAAAGAGTTTTAAATAAATATTTCTACCGCATTTACCTCATAGGAGTGGAAGTATCAAAACGGTTATCTTAGTGCTCCATTACGGTAGAAGCTATCTTCAAAATTCACCTTAACATACTAGTAACAATCTGATACCAAATTAGATACAGCCCGAAGCAATGGCATTCAGATAGTTGATAAACTAACACACATTACTAAGTGTTTGCCAACTCAAAGTTATGTTTATTTTCTAGGGCAATAAACGGTTTATTATTATTATTAAAAATGCTATCAAATAGAGAACCACCTATTATTAAACAATTTTGAAACGGTAAAAAATACTTTCAACTTTCCGCGGTGTGGACTTCAGGAAATTATACACAGAATCATTTCACATGTATGTTAATGACGTTAATATATTAATAATAACCGTTTCGCGTCAATGTTATGCATGTGTTTCTATAAACGAACTAATATCCGCTCGGAGGTTGTGTATCATGAACAAATATTGTTCTGCTGTCGTGTGTACATACCGGTTGAGGAAAATATTGTAATATTAATACCGTTAATGTTGCTGAGGTAACACGCCGCGACACGTGCCACGTAGTACTGGTTACTTAGCACCTTACATTCGATTCATTTATATCCTGTTAATATCATAAATGCGAAAGTTTGTGAGTATGGATCTTTGTTACTCTTTCACGCAAATACTACGGAAACGATTGCCATGAAATTTGGTATGTAGGTAACTGAAGACCCAGAATAACACATAGGCTGCTTCTTATCCCGGAGTTCCCGAAGGATCGGGATTTACACGGAAATAACGAAAATTTATTTTGTCGTAAGGCGACATGAAGTTCGCCGAGCCATCTAGTGTTAACAATAAATACGAGAAGCAATTCAATTAAAAATAGTACTGATGCTAGAGTGATAAAAATAAACTTAATAACAATAAGGTTACAATATATAACAATTTGTATAATAACACAAATTATAATTTTATGTTATCGAAATGACATTTCACAATTTAAACTAACTCTTAAGCGATATTAAGTTCTTTTCCTATAATTATTTTTAGGACGGTTGTAGATATCTATCTACTTATTGCTGATCTGTTCGTAAAAACGAATAAAAAATAAATGAACAAGATGGCATTGCATGCTTTGAAGCTCTTGTAAGCCAATCGCAGTTAAAGGTGATAATTGAAGTCCCGCGGTCAGCATTATAATGTACAGCAGTTATTCAATTCCATAGCGCAGTGCGATGTATATTATCGCGGACAGTGAGCTAGTGCCCTTATATTACTTTGTCCTAATTTATTTCTACGATTCCAATAAATCCACTATAAAGTCGAACATAAGGTATCAGATTGTTCAAGCGCGTGCATAGTGGCCATTAGGGAGCGATTAGGTTTTAATTAAAAAGAATTGATTGCAATACACTTGAACAGCTCTGCTTTCGTTTATAGCTGTTCGCGCATTAACTGCTTCTATCATTCTTCCATATTTTATTGATGCGCTTTTAACTTTATATCGATATATATAACGATTTATAACGGAGAACAATATAGGGGGAAATTCTGAACGCATTAGAATTATATGAATGGTTCTATAAGGCACCTGATAGGTATATATCAACCAGTATTTGGCTAGCGTAGTAGATTTTATTATAAACTAGCTGACCGGCAAACGTTGCTTTGATATATAGATTATAATGAACACCCCCGCAGCCCATGGGTGAAATTTCGTAGAATCCGTTCTTAGCTGACCTCAACTCGCCGAAAGGAATATTTCTACCAAATTTCAAGTCTCTCGGTGTTCTGGTTCCAGGGATATCGTGATGAATCAATACGATTATATCGCTGTAACTCTCCTGATTATCATGATTGAATGATAAAATTGTTGAAAATAGTGGCCAGGAATGGATGACCAATATGATAAGGACAAATAGTGAAGGGTATTTCTATAGGTATAATATAATTTCAAAAGAATTTGATATAGAAATTGTTCTATTACGGTGTAATTTTAAAACTACAGCAGTTTTAAGTCTAAAAAGATTTTGTGAATTCAATTTTGTGCTTGAATCACTAAAAGCGGAGGTCAAGTGTCTTGTAAATCTGAATTTTTAATTTTAAAGCGACGTAAAAGCCGAAATAAATCTTACATTTAGTCTAAATCTGGTGTAAAATCTTAACAGTTTTCAACGTAAATTATCTACGAATTTTTACAGTCGCGCGAACTGGCGAAAACATAAAAAACACGTGCAATCGGCGACATTTTGTGCGAGCTAAACTCTGAAATACAGTGCGGTACCTGCCTTAATTGCTGAGCGTATACTGGTCTAAATATATCGTTCAGCGACACAGTACTTTGTTTAGAAGTGCTCGAATGTTGCTCATATATCACTGATGTACTTAACTGCTTAAGTGTACCCTATTCTAGGCACAGTTTGGAGGCGTGTACATTTACTTATGAACTCTTAACATAGTAAGGTACTTAATATAATTGATAGTAGAACACGAGCCAGATTACGGGGCGGCAATAACTCACTTTAGTTAATGTGTGGAGCTAGAACAATGTACCGTGAGGTGTGCTTTTAAAACTTTGAATACGGAGAGATTTGACTGTAGATTATTAAGATTTGTTTCTACATCGTTTCGAGTTAACTGACAGTTTAAATATTGATAAATAACTTTAGTTAGCTCTCATAATCAAATTAATGAACAACTTTAATGTATATTAGTTATTCAACCTTTTGTTTTGTCAACTGCAGACTGTTTGCCTACTTAATTGCATAGGTAATATCCGTATTTAAAACGGCCTCTAATGCAACAAAATTATGTGGCTATTAAGCGCCGTAACGCTAATAATTAATAGTAAAATATAGTGACGGTGCTAGTAATATTAAGAACTAGCGACCCAGCCTGGCTTCGTACGGAAAAAAAAACGACTTGAATTAATTTGAATAAACTATTTTTAGATAATAATGAGTTCTACAAAGCCGTAGTGCATTACGACAGATATTTTGCGCTCATTGCTTTCTGCCTACCCCATTAGAGACATGGCGAGATGGTTTAATAATAATCAATAATTTTAACAACGGAAGCGATGTAAGGAATATTACGGATCAACAATTTTTATTGTGTTCAATTATTAACACAATTAACATACGTTAGATACATATGTACATACTCGTACGTCATATTAAACGTTATTATATACATATATAACGTGTTTAAACATAAATAGATATTTCTAGAAAATGTATTACCTATTTTCACAGATTATATTGCGTATGCAGGAAATTAATCTGTTGAAATTGCGCCGAGAATATGCATCACCAATGCGATGAAATTACTAGGTTTGCCACTAAATTTTCCTGAAATCGATGGAGCTGTTAGGTTGTATTAAGCTGTGTAATGTATTATGTGTAAATAGCAAAACACAGTAAACAAATTTTATATAAGTCGTAACAAAAGAGAAACCTTATTCAATGTTAATATTTAATGCATTTGTTAACTGTTTGACAGAGTCATTAAAATTTGGTAAATAATTTGAAATACATATTAAAAATTTTAAATTCAATTCTCTCGTCTCAAATATATTATAATATGGCTATCGCAGATGTTTTATATTTGTGAACATTTTAATTAAAACTATAATCAGTATGTGTTACATTTTTTTTTATTTACGTTAATTAAACGTATCGACTATATTTTTTTCAACAATACGTTAACTTAAGGCTGGGTAAATAATAATGAAGTATGAATTATAATTAAGTCTATCTATGATTTTTAGCTACTGTTGTCTATATACTCAATCACAGCAAAGATATTGTTTGCATCGTAGCTAGTTTATTGTTTTCACCCTTTATAGCCATTCTTACACTGTTATCAGGAGCAGACATTGAGGCTGTACTGTCGTAAAACTGAAAATAAAGCGATATCATTCTGTACTAGTCAATCCTTAACGTAAACGTAACATAGGATAAGCGCTACACCAAATCGTCAAAAACTGTCAAACACAGAGCAAGCACGAACGTTACAAGCCTTTTTATGTAAAGGTATCGACACTTCAAAATGCAAGTGACAGAATTGACAGTGTCAGTGAATGTCATTGGCAGTGACAGTGAATGAAATTCACATTTCCAGTTAGTCGATAGAAAATCACAAAATTAGTTCCTTTTACGCACGGTAGGGGCGCTGTATAAATTTCATAATTTTTTTACCATCTACCGTACGAATACTTCGACGATAGAAGTCTTTGCTACGAGTAGGAGCACTGGTACATAAATTGTATGTAAGATTATGATTATATAGAGATGTAGGACGTTTTCGACTGTATATCCTGAAGGGTCAGGAAGCGTGGAACCCCAAGGGATACTGACACTGTTATTGACAGACCACGCAATGCGCCCCCCGCACCCTCATTCATCGTTTTGTTCCGAATTTATGGGATGAAACATGTTTGTCGACTCGCTTGCAAGAGTGATCACTTCCCATTGCGCGGTAAAGGGTAACACTTTGACATTTCCACAGGTGAGGTCATCATTTGTCAGAAGGGTATCACAATGTCCTTTCCTAATCCCTTGGCATCTGTGCACAGTTATAAATATATATCTTTTTAAATACTACATACTAACAATCCAGTGGATTTACATTTTTCTACTATGCCGTTTTATGCTACGAATGATAGCTTTCTTTTAACAACATAAAACAAATGTTATGCATTATGTTTTTAATTCAATATTCATTCAATAGCATTTTAATATTAATTGTTTCAATCACGCACCCTATAATACTTATACATGGTCTTATTACACTTTGAGAGTATTGTCTTCCGTGGGAATTGAACCTGCGACCTCCGACTTCGAATTCAGTGTCTCTAATGACTAGAGCAAGAGACCAAAGACTGATGGAGTTATATGTTTAATTAATTACTTTTTTCGAAACTTATTTTTATCTAATCCCGAATCGGATTTTCTCTCTATTGAGAAGGTTTTAAGCGCTAGTGTACGTTCAGTACATAAACAATAATAAATATTTAAAGGAATGTCTCAGCTAAATCCGTCTGGCCTACTGTCCACACCACACCCACACACACAAACGAACCTATTTACATTTCATCTCCGCTACGCGTTCGCTACAACCTTATTTGCGAAACCCGAGAAAATGGTACATATTTTTCTAATACATCTATATTTAGATGAAACTGGTTGCATGTTTGTATTTCATTATTTCCTTTTCTTGTAACGGTTACAAATTAAAGCACATTTTTGTATCAATGTCCTTCATAGTATGTGGATTTATAGGATATAATTGGAATCGTATTGAGTAATTTTATTTTTACATTAACACAAATGGGCGCAGATAGGGTAGTTATATACATTCGAAACGCATTTTTTTTTAATTTATGGGAATTTCTGGAACTTGATTTTTATTCTGTAGGCGATGGTATTAATTATAATTGTAACAGCGATATCATATTAGGGTATGTTTTTGTTGCTTAGTTGTAATAATTGAGTCCAGTTCTAACTTAATTTTCATTTGAAATAAATTATTTCATTATACCTTTGAGGTCCATTACATTTCAGTATATATTCGTCCATTACAACGTGAACTAATTAACATTATTAGTCTCATTCCTACAATCTTATTTGAGGTCGGTTATACATATCTATGGGCAGTATGACATTTGTTTTCGCTTGTTGTTAATTGCTAATCCCATCACCTATTTTTTCTATCGGAACAGTTGCTAAATTATGCACTAATAAAATACCACGGAATGCACTAGACTAGTATTGTATGAGTTGCGGTCGAATGGAGATAGAGAATGTTATTCATCATGTAGCGGGTTATTTCGTTCGTGACTCTGAATCTATGAGCACGAGCAACGAAAATCGTTGGTAATATTCCGTATAGCCCGCGAACATTCGAATCGACTATTTACATTTGTTCGCGTGGAAAACGTGGTCAGAGAATCAGACTTCGCAATTGAAAATAAAATGGAGCGGTCGGTGAAATGTTAATGTTATTTACAGCGAACATTTAGCAACAAAGGTTTCATGCACGTCTGAGATTGTATGAACTGATTTCAACCTTATCATTTGAATTTGAATGCGATACATTTATTTTATTGTAAGGTACCGATATTGGATACGTTTTCTTCTTGTCTTTTTTTTGGCTTTTGTCCACTCGTTACTGTTGTTTCGTTTAGTTGGTTAATTCATCTATAACTAGATTTTGGTATCTCTATTGCTGATTGCCATTCCAATGTCGTCATGCAAGGGTCTTAAAAATACAGTTTTAATTATATTGGTTTAGTACTTGAGCGGTCTAGCGCCTTCCTTAAAACTACATGGCGTCCTGTACAGCCTTTACTTTGACAAATATTTGAGCGAGCCTCATTGCGATCAACTTATTACATAATTAATTGAATCTGAACGGTTGTTTCGGCAAATGTAAGCGTTTTATAGAGATTATAAAATTGGTTATATCTTTTCACTGACCGTTGGGTTAATATATTGGGGTCAATATACTTTGATGGAGATAGTTGCGTGCACTGGAGATGTGGAATTAAAGCAGAGAACTCCTTCAATCGAGTAGGAAAATGTGCCACGAAATACGGCGTAGCTCTCTTCGTTATCTGTTATGCATTACGCGTAGCACGCTCGTAGCCGCATTCGCGTAGAATCATTAAAGCCACGTAGTGTCACGACACCCAATTTATCAGCCAGCTACCGACAGTGTCAGTTTTGAAAACAGACCTGATGAATAAGTCTGGGTTTGAATAATTATGTATAATATAACAAGATACAGTCATATGTTATATATACAGGTAGGTACTATTGTTTGACAAATTTGCCTTTCAAACGCATTTTAATTTTATTGTCTTTTACAATGTAATCAAAATTCCGTTCCGTAAATGCACTTTTTAAGGTTGTTCATACTAGAAAGCATAGAAATCAAATTTAAAATAATAGTCGTTTGACTGTTGAATTTAATGCAATATTATTCTCCTTTACAAATGCGAGAGATTTGGAGCCTACTGTAACATGTTATCTCAATACGGATTGGCAGAGATCATGTAACAATTTCGAATACGAAACCGCCTTAACAGGTGCTCTATATCGAGTATTACCTAATAGCAGCTAGAAGAGAACGAGATAGCAATACTACACTTCATTGCAGCTTAGCGTTAAGCAAAATGTTCGAAATTCGAATTCGCGTAGCTTAACGTACAACATGCGTAGTACGCAGCGTAATCCTCGTAGCACCGTAGCACCGTAGGCTTGTAGGCTTGTAGGCTTATCGTCGAATGACGCGCTACGCTCTACGATGCCTCCGCTTTTCTGAATGCCGTTTCCTACCTACACAATAGTGTGCGTATATTACTGTTCGTCTATTCAGCTTCACTTCAGCTCGCCGAACTGGTTTTATTATCAAATATTTTTCATATTTTGTATTTCTGAAGCAAATAAGACATCGCTGAATATACGGAAAAGAGGTCAATCAATTTGGTGACCACATCAAATTTAATTATTAGTACAAAAAAATGTACTTAACCGCTGTGAAATATTCGTTATAAAACGTTATTCTAACCGACATTATAATATGTATAAAATTAAATTCAATCCTGTATCTGCGTCTGTTGCAGATACAACCGAAAATATTGGCAATGCACCAAAATTGCAAATGGCTGCAAATATCTATCGTAACATTGAGCTTTTTGTTGGAAAATTATAAAATGTACTTTCAAGCGGCTAATTTCAACGTAATTTCAAGTGTTAGCGATATTGATTGCACTTCTAAATTCAAATCTGAAACTACTAAAGTTCAAATAAATTACTATAGAATCTATGTAATCAGTATAACTAGTTAATAATGTTTGAAACGTGGCTTCGATTCCTGACTCCTCGGAGCGACGTAACAATTAAAGTTCTTATAACTTCCGAAGCAATACTTACGTTTAATTTGCGAAGTTTTGTTGTTATAGTTCGAAATGTTTTCACAACGTTTCCGTATAAGATAATAATAATTGTCAAGATAATAATAGTAATAACAAAGACTTTACCGCTTTTAATAAACCAACCAAAGCGACAGGAATGATGCGAGAAAAACATAAACAACTTATAGTATAGTTACGAATTTAGAAATTAGAAATACATTTAAAATAGGAACTAGGGCCAAGGCTATGGAGCCATTATAATAAGTAAAAAAAGGCTAGTATGAAACTAGTTTTGTATAGTCTATGATCAATCCAGTTTGTATCGAATATTCTAGCCATTATTATTCGCCTCTGTAAAACCTGAGCAAAATAAAGGTAATTTTTTAGAATAATTAATTGGGACCATTTAATTAAAAACAGTAGCAACATCATTAAAGGCAATCAAATTTTCAAATGAAATTAGCCTAACAGCTGTTTTGAATTAATTACACACATTAATAACTCAACAATAACCTGATTTCATTGTTGTTTCGATACATTTTTGTTATCTATAATGTTTAAATTGTTCGGTTTGTTTTTTAAATCCATGCTCACTAATATTTTATTTTTATCATTAATACATCTAGTATC
>DWQT01001897.1:0-15421 GCA_018244895.1 Myscelus amystis hages
GCCGCTTGGCATTAGGTTTGCCCTTTGTATGTCCTAGTTTTAGGTTACATAAATAAATAAATAAATAAATAAATAAACTCCAACAGGTTAAGAGAAATGAATATTTTAACATTGGACTGTATTAACTAGCAAATTACTACAACATGATTACATATAATAGTTTTGGGTTAATAAAAATTCTTTTTGGAGGCCTTGGACCACATCTATCTTGCCAAGTAAACATATAGTTGCGTCAGTTACCTGTATTCGACAGTAGCTTTTGTCTACGGAATTGTTCTAACGCCAAACTCTCCAAACTCAGAGCTTGCGCCTTCTCTAAATCCGCTTGAAACTGTAGATCGTACTCTGACATTATCGGTCATTCCTCAATAATCATCTAAAACAATTATCGCAGGAAATAAGCGTGAGACTACAATAAATTACACTGTTTTGATAGGCGCTCATTGTACCACGAAATCTGCACTGACTATAATACAAACAAATACTTTTTATATATCAACATTATGATTGCTTATTATCTTACCAAAGGAAACGTCCCGATAACGCTTTATTATTTTTAACTTTCAAGACATTATACGATAAAATTTTGTTCAGCTGTGACAAGCTACAGTCAGAATTCATCGTTCATCGAACATTACACAGACAATAAATTAAACAGATAGTGAACACGTCACAGAAAAGCAAACATTCATTATAAAAAATGCTTCTTATTAAATACATGTACAGTGCAACTGATGAGCATAAAACAAATATTTTAAGATATTGATTATTACGTTTGCTATAAGATTTTAGTGATATATAAATCGAAATTATCATTTAAAACCTCACAAATGTCATTTATTTCAGTTCAATTAAATATATCATTGCCATGTTAAGTTATATATTTCTGCACTTTCTTATTGCCTAACTTTCTTATTTTTATAACCTTGAATTTACTATACGAAATAGTTTAATGTGTAAATATTCAATATCTTTGCAAGTGAATCATTGTCGGTCGCTATATTATTTTAACTAACGAATGATATTTTATTTATTTATACATCGATAATTGTATGCTCAAGTAATAAACAAAACAAATTGAATATGACGTATACATAAGTAGTATTACGATAATATTACATCAAAAAGCAACGAAGTCGATTCAAAGAGAACAAACACAATATTTATCTATTGGTAATTTATTATAAAATAAGTGTTGGTATAATTATTCAACATATAGTTACTTTAGTCATAGGAAAAAGTTGTTTATTCGAATGTTTATGTTTAGTAGGTGTTAATATTTGGGCACCTGAAATTTTATAAATTTGTTTTTAACAAAGAAGATTGTAATATACGAGTACATCCCTTACAGCATACTTATAATAGCTCTTCTACATTTGAGGGCAGGTAAGTAGGTAGAGAAAGTTGCGTACCAGGAAAGCTTGCAGTTCTGTTCGATTTTACTCTTCTACGCGAACCTTCTTGGAAGTTTATTTTTGGTGTTTCTAAACATTTATATTTTGTTATATCACTGTTATGTAGGACAAATTCTGTATTTTTAATTTTAATAGGGGAAGTATATCTTGATGTCTTGTTATATAGATTTGGTGACGTTATTCCGGGTTTAACATTTTGTATCGGCGTAAACTTGCTTCTTACTTTTTTAGCTTTTCGCTTATGTTTTCCAGTTTTCAATTGTTTTGTTGCGTGTGCATCTTCCTGCTCCATTAAAGATGTTCTGCCTTTCGTCATCATCTAGCCATGAAAATGACAATATTAAAAGTTTAGGTTTACCGTTTCATTATTATTGCGGTACTTATTTAGAAAATGGAAGAAATGTCCCGAAAAAGTAAAATCCCTTTCAGTAAAATTAGCATGGGCCCCTCCAGTTTACTTATAAAATCATAATTGAGATGATTTTGATTCATAGATGGGGATCTTTGTTAACTATATAAATTAGCGCCATCTGCTTTTGAATAGCTTACTTGGCATACATTTCTTAAATACTAACACTTTTTTACTCAGTCACAGATGGCATTACATAAAATATAAATGCAGTTTTTCAAGTGAACACGGATAATCACAGAATGCCACATATTATGTAGACAAATTTTAATGCAATTAAAAGCAAAAATTTGTTATGTACGGGCGACTTATAACAAAGTGAATAATATAAAATTTCGATGTTGATCACAGACGCATTAATACCTAAGCACAACCTAAGAACCTTTTGCCTTAAGAACAAAATCCTAAAATGATGTTAAATGATATTTGCTTCGGAGTATCGTTAAAAAAAATATTAAAGGAGCATAAACCTGTCCATAATACATATCATCAGCGTCTTGCCGGTCGCAGAAATCTAGCAATTTGTTGCAAACCAAACGTAAGTTTCTTATTCTTTGTTTCTTTTTTCTACCAGCAATGCATCTGTCTACCTCGTCTAGTCTAAGGGTTCTGCAATGAATAACGTCTAAATTTTAATCTTAGTTCAATGTAAATGTCTGAAAATAACTATTATAACAGAAATAAGTGTGTAGCGTACATACTTTATGACTTTCGGCTTGTTAATCACATTTCCTTCCTTCTCGTCAATATTCATGGCGGTATCCCATATGTTTTTGAACAACTGACGTCGTTCTGTGTAACTTTCCTCTTCGCCCATGGGGCGATCCATGTCGAGGCTTGCTATATCTCCATTATTATTAATGTGTTGTGTAGGTATTGTATATTACATTGCTATTGCATTATTTTTTAATTTCTATATCCAGAATTCACAAGCCATTTTGATTTGACTTGTGGGCAGCTAGACTTTTGGGTAGCTAACGAACGAAACTGATGACTATGTTCTTTTTTAATAATTTTGACGGCCAGCGATACAAAAGGAATGAAATAAAAACTACTTAATTATTTTGAATTGTATCTAAATAATAAAATGTGTAATTTTTATACATGTTTTCCAGCATTGAATTTAAACGTATTATTGCTAACCATCTTTAACTAATAAGAATTTCAAAAAGGAGTAAATTCTTTAGTGATAAACGCGCCATTTTCAAATTCATGTAAAAGTAGTTTGAAGCGCTTTATGAGCTTTTTACCTGAAGACCGTAACAAACGAACAGGTTGTAGTTATAAGTTGCCACTGCCGCCCATGTATATCTGCATATATAATATGCATAGCATATCATGAATTACTATACTGTATTAGAAAATCGTGAACATACAAACAAGTCAGTTAACATCTCTAATGTACTTACGAGTACCTATGTAACTCGAATCAACAGGTCGATAACAACTTTAGCTTCCCGAAACGGCTCAGTAAGCGAGCGACTCTCCAAGCTATAGCCACCCCTAACGTACAAATATCGTGTCTCTCGTAACCTCGCAACTTTTTATCACTCCCTATTATCGTAGTAACATGTGTTTATACGAAAAACTGGCAATAACCATTAGCAGAATAAGATCGTATTTAGAATCATGATATATTTTGATTCTAAATAGATATTTTCACTAAAATAAATGTAAATATGTATCGAAAATGCCAAACAATTACGATCCAAATACGCTTTGGGTTGCTCTCGCTGAACATAGCGAGGCCAATCTTTTTGCCGTATACCCGAAGCTGTTGGCGAATCTCTTGCTGCAAGAGGAAGCGGCTCGGTTGGATGGCGACACTAGCGAAGCGGAGAAACTCGTGCTGCCCAGTGATAAGGAATGGAGATTACAGCAATATTTCAATCTGGTAGCCTTGCAAAAGACCCTGGAAACTAACATGCAAGTATACATCATCAGTTTGTATTCTTTTCACGCCGAATAGAAACATTACAGAGAATATTTGTAACACCTCTTCTATTATCATTTTGTAGCTCCTTTTTGCTGATGGTCACAGATCTCGAATACTGAGCATGATTCAGACGTCAGTCTACCACGCTGGGCAAACTGTAAGATTTAATAGTTTTGACTCATCGTTGATAACATTGTATGTACTACCCTATTAGATTTGCAGGATTTTCTTGATAAAGACACAATCTTATTTAAAGCGTGTGGGAATTAAATTATGAAAACATTTAATTCATGTACGCACATTTTCTAAATACAAACTTACCAACCAACTAAATGTATCTGCGGTAGTTAAGAATTCTTTCTCTATCAGGGTCTAATTCATTCAGACAATATCTTGGCAATGTTGTAGCACGCTCATGTAGCTACCTACACCTATATTACCGAGTATAAACATACTCGTGAGGCCGTGATTACAGTAGGGACCATGACCCGCTCAAACTACATGCCTATATGTGTTTCAATCATCGTTACACTGAAATGGCTTCGGAAATGTTATGACCTTTGTCATTTCTAAACACGCTTTAAAAACTTTATGATCACTTAATATCTTTGTTGATGAATACTCGTTTAAATCGTGTATATACTTAACTGAAAATATCGAATCAAATGTATATAAAGATTAAGGAGAATTAATAGAAAGTTACTATTTTTTAATTCGATCTTTAAATTAATGTTTAAGTTACTTACTTGTAGGCATTAGATAATACTGAAACGATAACTACAATGCTCTGTCGAGATTGAAGGTCTGAGAAGGTTTTTTGTACATTGTAACTGTTATAACAACATACGATATGTACCTATGTAAGATTTCTTAAGCTATATCTTGATTTGAGCCCGTTTTACGTAAGTTCAGAGCACTAGGTCACGGAGAATGCCTTGGTTGCACGCAACATCTCAATACTGTTATTGAGAGGCGATTATTGCAACGTTTTTTTCCAAATATGGCTAGGTACGTGCGAGACGACTTTTCATATTGCAAAAACTGTTCACCGTAACAAAAATAGGTTGTTTGAAGTCGGTACCTATATTATATAAATGGTAGAACAAAAGGTATCTACCTACAGACTGTGTGTACTATTCGACCGCTTGTACTACGGTTTACGAGTATCTTCTGATAGCTGAAGCATTTTTTTTTTATAAATTAGCTCAGCGAACCGGCAGACGGACTACCTGATGGTAATTGGTCACTGTCGCCTATCATTGATGTAGGCCAATCTAAGCATTGATGTAGGTCAATGCAGAATTGAATAAGCCAGTAAAGAAAATGCGAAATTTGATACACAAAAGCAATAAGCGCCATCATTTACTTTGATCCTCACTGTATTCACTGATTTATAATCTACAACTATTAGTCCATACTTTTTATAAATCACACCTCGGACAAAAAAATGAACGCAAATAGACATAAAGGTAACGTCAAATATTGTCATGAAAATACAAAAAAAAAGGAATAACTAATAGGTAGTTAACAGGACAGAACATATACCTTTATAACAATTTAAAAGCTGTACCATAATTTTTTTATAGATTTTTAATTTTATCCTTTTAACCATCGAAATATTGGAAATAAAATATTTAAAAAAATTTAATATGGAGTTGATAACTTGACGTAATTTGACACGTCACGAATAAAACTATGATTTTTGATGAAAAAAGACGGAAAAAACAGTAAGTTTCTGTTGTTATTTGTTATTATTCGTAATCTTTATGATCATTGTTCTGTTTATTTAAAGTGTAAGTACATAATATGTACATACAAGGCAGTGGCGTAGCTTGGTGCGAGCGGTGCAGTCGCACCGAGCATCAAAAGAAAAGGGGCATCAAAGTCGACGATCAGTTCTTCAACAATTGATATATCGCATGCTTAATGGAACACTGACTCATTAAGAAATAAGTTAAAATTTAGTTACGTACAGATACAGGCTTCTGTTAGCGCCATCTACCGTTTACCGTTTGAATTACGTTGAAATTACGATTTGTTGGCACCCTAAGGATATATTGTTTTAATTTTATTCATCAACAGGTACGATGAGGTCTCATTGCAAGATCATGTTTTGCGATTTCCCAAAAATCGTCTTTTTTGAGTTAAGTCAGTATTCCAATAAGCATGCAATATGTTTATATTCATATGTTTATATTACATACAGAAGTCATAAGATATTTATAGGTATTAGTAATAAAATTGTTTATTTCCTCATAGTATTTCTTCATACAGGAAGAGGCAGTGTCATTGTCTACATTTCAGCCTCCATTCTTGAGGTATATTTCAAATTTTGTCTTTGACTTTATGACGCGATGTGTTTTTAAAATCACATGGATATAATCCACCATGACAGTCAAGTAAAAAGTGTGTGCATCTATGGGTATTTTGGGATAAAAAATAGCCTATATGTTGCTCCACAATCACCCCTATCTTCCAATGAAAGTGCCGTTACAACCGTTTCAGCTGTTCCTTGAATTTAGTCCAGACAAACAGAAAGGTAGATCAACAAAAAATTTGAAAAGTCTGTTCGTGTGTTCATATCATGTAAAAAACTATAAACATATGAGAACACGCAGCTATTTTAAAATCACAGAAACATTTCCAAGTGGAATAGATGTACAGATAATCAAGATAATGAATTTAAAAGAACCAATTTCAGAAGTCAATTGAGTTGATATTAAACACAAATCGGAATTCATATGTCATTCAGCGTTGATAAGCTGTTACGATAATTTGGTTTTGCTAATTACCTTAAAATAATAATCTGATAATGAGACATACCAAAAGAAGTCAAGTTTACCTCCAGTAAATGATCGGGTAACTGGTTATCAAAGAAGTAGAAGGGAAAGATAAAAATAGGAGGTATGAAGAAACCTTTTTTTTAAATTCATAATAATGATGACGTTATGAAATTCTAAATTCAAATCCGACCGGCAGTTCCAAAGGTTAGCATGTTCGAGTAAAAAAAAAACTATTTTTGTTTATAAGTACTATAGCATTAATTTGATGATGTCATTATTGAATGTGTATGGTACAGTGGACACTCCACAGGGATTACTTTGTGTTCGATTAGACGACAACAGACCACCCAGGGTGGGGAAAAGCTTGGACTCCAGTTCGATGTCGGCGACGCGACCTAATAGTCGGATTTCTTTTTTTAATAAACGTCCATTATAAAGAACATGTATAGTAAACTGGTCTGGGTTAAAATCTGCCATTTTTAAAAGTAATAAAGAAAAATCGTTCAAAAAGGCTGTAATTTTCCAAAACAGATTTGTAGTTAGCGATAAAATTAGGTATGTATGTGGACGTGTCATTATTTGTTTCGTTAACGAAAACGTGCCCTTTCGCTTGTAAGGAACAATCGCTGGTGAATATATAATATATACGGTCTAATTAACCCGGATAACATTGTAGCGGATAAATGTGTATTTGAATTTTTTTCCAATGAAGCACTCTTCTGGAAGCAAAAGTTCTCAGCCACTTTAAGCGCGTTAGAACTGGACAAAAAAAGAATCCGTTTTTTCCGAGTTTCCGATTTAATTTGGAAACTTTTAAAAAGGCTTTAAATGGCGCCTCCGCTACAGCTGAGCCAACTGCACTTTGAACGTTCACAAGCCTTATACAAACACAATTAAGTAATGACAACAATCAATGCTATTTACAAAGCTAATGGAAATTGTATTCTAAATGATTTTCGACTCATTCCCGCGCGTAATAGGCGTTAACATAACACTGACAAAGAAAACTACGTTATCATTCGGCTCCAGTTATCCGTCTAAACAAACACCTCTCGGCTTGCGTGACTTAGAATTGTTATAACAGTGTAATAATTATGAACAATTATAATTCCAATTACTCGCCAACATTCGTACGTTTGGTGCGGGATAACGCGATTTAGTGCTTGGTTATCGTTTTAAATTTTCGTTCAAAAACCGTGCAGTGAATGTTGGCAACGATTTTCGTGTAACGTGAAGCAGTGTAGAGATAATTTGTCACGAGTTTCCCGATAAGCGATGAAATGTTTTGATGTATCTGTGCATTTCTAGCGCGTTGTGATCCAAGGTCGGTGTGTTTTACCTAGTTCGCGGTGCAAGCTAGCCCGGTTTCTATTAGCTATGTCGCTTCAATTCCTTAAGTGTATCTTTAACGTGTTCACTTACATAGTACACGATGTGACTTTGAGGAACACCCAGAATGTTTTTCGTACGCCGCAACCCGGGCATCGCACGCGCAGCGTATGCATTCCTAGTACATCTCTCCCATAACAGCGATCGTCGATTGTCATCCCGATTCTCTTCGATTTTTAGGTTCATTCCATTGTTTTCGAAAAGATTTGTCGTTTCGATTTTCGCTTTCACGGTATACTCATCTCTGCGATGAAGACATCAGTGATAGCATTGTTCGGATTCCGAAATTAGCACCGCTACGAACTTTGCGCGTTAGTTTGATAAACATATGATGCGATTTGAATTGTAGTTATAAAACGCACGTAACAAGAAAGGTGCGTGCAAGGATCGAACCCAGAACCCGCCGGAGTGCTAGCCTGAATTTCAAACCACTAGGCTATCAGAGTTTCTAACGATAAGAATCATGTTTGAAAACCTAGTGGTTTCAGGCTGTCACTCTTTCTAATGACAACGACGGCGTTTGTAAAATGCCGTTCCAAATTTGAAAACGCGTCGTTCCGCGCGCGACTGACGAGTGGTACCCCATTTGCGACAGAGGGAGCTGGAGGCGGGCGAGAGGATGGGCGACCTGCACGCCATGTCCGTGCTCAGCACCTACCCGGACACGCTCTCGCAGGACATGAACACCGACCGGTGAGTCAACTCGCACTCCACAATGCGGCGTCGCGTCCGCGGCTTCTGTGTTGCTGTCAATTAATTTGTTTTTTTTTTTATCGTCCTTCGTAACTGTCAATTTGTTTTTTTTTATCGACCTTAATAACTGTCAATGAATTTTTTTTTTATCGTCCTTCCTAACTGTCAATTTGTTTTTTTTATCGACCTTAATAACTGTCAATGAATTTGTTTTTTTTTTTATCGTCCTTCGTAACTGTCAATTTGTTTTTTTTATCGACCTTAATAACTATCAATTAATTTGTTTTTTTTATCGCTCACACGTTATCGATCTAATTTGCATGACTAATGAGGTTTTTTGTATGTATGTGTGTTTGTTTGTAACTATGTTAACAGTTTTGTTTTATGTGTCGTGTTGTATGTTGTTTCTGTAGCGTTTTTTGTTTTATAAAGCAACATTACAATAACTGTTGCTTATGTGTGGGTGTCACCTGTCTGCGAAAATTTGGATGTCGTGTCGCTTTTTTCGTTTGTGTCGTTGAACTGCGTTATTAAGTTACAGTAATTCGCTTTTGTCGTCGTTTCCGTGTTGTTTAACTGTGCTTTTGTTGTAATCAAACGCTTTATAACAATTTCATAATAACAGAGATATAGATTGAGATTTTTATTGCCTAAATTGTTTAACTTTGACCGCGCGATAAATGTTGATGATGAAGTTTCTGTGATTTAATGATACGGTGAGGTCAAAGTGACTCCGTAAGCATAACCAAAAAATCATCATAAACGGTCAAGCCTGTCAAGATTTTATAAAGAAAATACTGAGCGTATTGAACGAAATCGATGGAGTCATTCGTTCGCCGTTCGCTATCAGTGCATTAACCTGAAGTTTATAATTGTATGTGAATTGAGTGACATCATTTTTTACTTCGGCAGTCTCATTATTTGATATTCTTTCAACAGTAGGTGTAATGAAACGAAATTACACACACACACATTCTGCCCACCTCGCTAGAGTTATGGCGTGATGTTATTATAATAATAAGAAACGTTTGGAAATCTTTTTAAAACATCCTAGCTCGTCGTCACTTATTTATCGTTATCTTACTTTGTAATATTTTTCCAAAAAAAAAAAAAAACATAATTGTTTTCTTTATTTATGTTCATACTTATGCGAAATGTTATTCTGTAGGTACGTTTTAAAATAATTAAGTTAATTATTCAAAGTAGTAACTGATATCGAACTAGGCCATTGTCATAAATATACGCTAATCGGCTAAATTAACTTATTTGTGAACACGAAGGGTTTTTGAGGGCATACTTGTAAGGGCATTACCGTGCCCGGGTTAATCCAAACAGGGTTTTTGGGTTGACGATAAAAGTACTAGATTTTATGAGCATACCGAATCGTTGTTGCCTGTGCCTCGACATTTTCAACTCAATTAATGGATTGCTTTTTCAAATATATCAACGTTTAGTATTGAACGTGTATTTCCTTTGAGAACAAGCCCAATTAAGGGCATTGTTATATTGTACTCGCTCGATGTGAGATGGGGAGGCTGATATAACTTTTTTCTTTTTACCATTTCATTTGAAACACGCAGTTTATGTTATTTTGAGTATTAAAATTTACAATCAAGTTGTATTAGTAATTTTTTACAAAGTGTTTTTAGCTAAGAAATGAAGCTACGTCACCTATCCTATAGAACTTCAGTAGGTAGGTATTAAAATAGGCACGTTTCTAATTTTTTTTTTGTGAAAATGCTGGCAGATGACACGATTATTGGTGTTAATTTTAATACTGACCGATTATAAAACCGATCATTTGATATTTATATACACTTTGACTGGTTCAATGGGATTGTCAGCCGATGATTGTCTGTTCGATTCCCGCTCAGCACAAATATTTATTTTAATGAATATTTAGCTCAGCACAAATATTTGTTTCAATGCATATTTCGGGCGTTCAATTATTTTATTTTTATTTTATTTTATTTTTGTTTCTTTGGAAAACTTACAGCTTAAATACATCGTAGTTATCTGTAACGGTACAGCGATGGCCATTTACAAGTTTTCACATATATGCTTTTACAAGTATATAAATAAAAAATGTTTGATCACAAGAAAAACATTATTACTTTTTACAGTTATTGTGTACTTATTGTTGTGTTAGTTCTTAAATAAATAATAATAATGAAAAAAAAAAAAACAAAGGCAAACCAAAAAGTATTAAAAAAAAACAAAACAAAATGCCAGGAAAGGTATTAAATAAAAGTAGTCATACAAAGTAAATAATTTAACATGTAAAAAATTTGTCAGTAAGCTTAGATTTGAGTTGACAATCGTTGGTATAGAAAAGATCCAGGTCAACGGTACGCGCAATAAAATTAAACGATCTGCATGAGCGCAATAAAAATGAATTTCGCCTATAGTTACTTTTGACAAGTGGGATTGACAAAAGGGCTGGTTTCCGAATTTTTGTTAGAGGTACGTTGAGATTCAGTTTGCCTAATAGCTCTGGACAATCAATTATACCTTTAGCTATCTTAAATAAGAACGCCAGATCCGCGATGCGTCTCCGCTCGTATAAAGGAAGTATGTGAAATTTTTTACACCGCAATTTATAGTCGGGTATGTATGTTCTCGTTCTGTATTGTAAGAAACGAAGGAAACGTTTTTGAACGCGCTCTATTCTCTCAATATATATATTATATTGCGGGTTCCAAATTTGCGAGCAGTATTCCAAATGGCTGCGAACAAAAGCACAGTAAAGGATTTTAAGTGTCTTAACATTTTTGAAGTCAGATGAATTTCTTAATATAAAACCAAGAGCTTTATTAGCTTTTTTAATGACATCGTCGATATGGGAGTCAAAGAGTAATTTCGAGTCAAATGTGACGCCTAGGTCTCTAATGGTATTAGTTCTATTGATGGATGTATTTTGCAGTTTGTAGTCATAAATTATAGGGTTAAATTGACGTGTATAGGAGCAGACGAAACATTTGGATACATTAAGCGCCAGTTTATTAGTGAAACAATATGTTTCCAAGTTACGGAGATCCTGCTGAAGAAGGGAGCAACTCATAGTGTTGTTGATGGGGTGCAAGATTTTCATGTCATCAGCATATAAGATAATCTTAGAACTTTTAAAACATAGGTTTATATCGTTAATGAATATTGTAAATAATAATGGTCCCAAAAGGGACCCCTGGGGGACACCTGATGTTATTTGTATGGCTGATGAGCTGTACCCGTTAAGAACTACAACTTGAGTTCTATTATTTATATATGATGTAAACCACCTAAACAAATCGCCTCTTATGCCTATTGCGAACAGCTTCCGCAACAGAATGCTATGGTCTATTCTGTCAAACGCTTTACTATAGTCTGTGTAGACCACATCAACCTGCGAAGGCAAGGACATGTAGCTCGTTATAAAGTCAGAACAAACGACAAGGTTGGAGACTGTCGATCTGTTCCTTAAGAAACCATGTTGATGCTCAAGGAATGTATTACGGAGACAGCAATACATCTGATTGTAGATAACCTTCTCAAGAAGCTTAGCGAATAAGCAGAGTTTAGAAATTGGTCGGTAATTTTGTACTTCATCTCTGGGTCCTTTTTTATGTACCGGAGTGATAAAGGCCCTTTTCCAAATGTTCGGAATCACACCTTCTGATACAGACCGCCTAAACAGAATACTAATAGGTATGACTAGGGAATTGGCACAACGCACGACAAAGATAGCCGGAATGCCGTCTGGTCCCGGAGATTTGTTGAGGTCCATGGTCTTTAATGATTTGGATATTTCGGCCTCTTGTATTTTCACAGTACAAAGATTAACTGGGTATTCGGAATCGTACATAGTTTGGGAATTACTAGTTTTTGGATCAGTACTACATAAAAAGTTAGAGTTAAAAAATTCATTAAACATTTCGCAGATGATTTCCCCGTTTCCTGATGTGCGCCCTTCGTATTTCATACTTGCTGGATATGAGCTTTGTGCCTTTTTACCTTTTATGTAATTCCAAAAGCATTTGGGCGAGTATCTAATATTATTCTCCGCAATGTTTATGTACGCGTCAAACAGAGTCTTTTCAATCGCTTTGGCACGATCGCGCAATATGACAAATGAGTTTAAGTCGGAGAGATTCCCATATTTTTTGTATTTAGAGAGATATTTAAATTTTTCCTTCAATAGTTTTATTAGAGAGGTATTATACCAATGCGGATACTTAGAAGAGGATTTCAAGATTTTACTGGGGACGTACATATCCCTCAAAGCTTGTAATTTTTTATAAAAGAAAGATACAGCGTTTTCGACTGTACCTTGTCCTAGGTAATGTACCCAGTCTATAGAGTCTAGTTCAGTGCAAATCGATGGGTAATCTGCGTGATTAAATAAGTATTTGGTTCTAGACTGAACTGGTAACGAACTTTGATTTTCAATGGTAATAGAAATATATAGCGCTGGATGATGAGAATCTTCAACTACTAATGGATCGGGGCATCTATGAATGTCTAAATGAATGGAACAGAAAATAAGGTCTAACAATCTATTATTACAATTGTGATGACTATTGTATTGCGCTAAGGAGCACATATTTAATGTATCGAAGAAATTTGACTGTACGGGACCCTGAATATCTATAGCATATAAGGATCGGGCGTCATCAGATTGAAGCCAGCGTATATTTGGTAAATTAAAATCACCAATTAACAAAAAATCATCGGTTGTATTACTTAACACAATATCATTTAACTTCGTATTAAAACTTTGTAATTGTGCCAATTGCGTATTGCCTAGGTTTTGGTTGCATATATAAACGGTACAAATATTTAATTTACAAGTTGTATTTTGCCTACGACGGTTAAAAGTTAAGGTGACCCAAATATCCTCCGCCGATGATCGCCAGTCAACTCGTTCCACTGCTATAAGATCGCGTCGCACGGCTATAAGAACACCACCTCCCAAGCTCTGATTCGTAGCTGCATAGTCACGGTCACGCCGCCACACTAGATACCTATCATCAAATAGCTCACTATCGTTAAAATCGTTATTGAGCCATGTTTCCGTCAAGCAAATGATATCGTAACTATTTAGCGACACATTTTTATTAAATATTGATGCTTTTGTTCGCAGACCCCGGACATTTTGATAGAAAATATTAAACATCAATCACTTATAATAGTTATTTCAATAGTAACAAATGTAACCCGATATGTAAATGGCAATAAGAGCGTTTATGAGCAAGTTTAGTTGCAAAGTTTAGTTGTTAATTCTAGAATTCAATTACGGAGTTATACACCAACGAAATGCAACTTCAAATTCTAAGAAATTAGGCTTATAATACAAACAATAAAAAGAAGACAAATTAAAAGATATTTACCCGTAATATTAATTAGAGATCACACGATTTATAAAACAAGAGTAAGGAAAACTAAGTCTAATTACGATGTGATTAGTATGTAAATCCTAAGAAAGGATTCACGTTGTTCGAACACAAAGAGATCAAGCGATAAGCCGACCAGCAGTTACTGCGTAAACAACATACGCTTCTCAAACTTTATGCGCACTGACGCTTGCAGTAAAATGTTATCAATTGGTCGATAGCACGATATATAAAGTGAATAAAGACTCAAGCCCGACTGAAGTTAAACTGAAATCCGCTTCAAATCCAATTCAGAATTTATATGAATAACTGGAGATGTGCTATTCTTCCTGACAAATATTTTACAACTCTTCACCCAAACGAATTCAAAATGTCGCTCTTTGGCTAACGACTTTGTTTTATTCAGTAGTGTTTTGTTTTGAAGAGTAAGATGATCATTAATAAATATTCGCTTGTCTCCGCTTAATCCCAAGCTAGTGGCATTCAACAGCTTGCACCTTCTCGCAGCTACAATAAAATCGTCCTTTAAGTACCGGTTGTGCAGTGATACAATAATATTCTTGCTGGTATTGTCTCCTCGAGTGGGTACCCGGACAATGTAATTTATTTGCTCTTTAGCAATTGAGCACTTAACGGTATCACCAATTACTTGAATAATGTTGTACAGATTTTCGGTTGGTTTGAATGGAACGCCTTTTATTTCAATATTGTTCAGCCGCGAACGCTGTTGATCCTCATCCGCCCTTTTTTCCAACTGCTCCACTCGTTGTTGCAGGGTGGCGAGCTGCACTTTCGCTGATTGGAGTGATTGAACTTCGCTGTCCAATTTAGTAAGCCTTTCAGTTAAGGAAAGCATCGACTGTTGCACAGATGTTACCGATGACTTTACTTCGGAGAGCTCAGTTTTAATAGACTTCAAGTCTCTCACCTCTTCTTGGATTACCCTCACGCTTTCCACCAATCCTGGCAAAGGTGCTAATTGTGCAGACAGAAATTTTATTTCGGCAAGAATGCCTTCAAGGTCTGGGGATTTCACAGGTGTAGGGCTCGGATTTTTACATACGGAGCACTTCCACGTAAATTTTCTGTCACCCAATTTGCGATAGCCGGCTTCAGTTATACCGGCGCAAGGGAAGTCGTACCTATTTTGACAGGCTGAGCACTGTACTCCATCCAAGAACTCTTTATAACACCTGTTACATTTATACATCCCGATTCGCACACAGAAAGTAACAACGAAAATTAAAGTTGAGATCACTCGAAAGGTTGACAACCGCTAGCAAAATTTTATTCGAAAAGCAAAAATGGATATATTATGTGTCTGATGCGAATGACGACTCATGACCGACTAAGTTAGTATGTACCTTTGTTCATTTTAAACCGATCGGGCTGCGACTTTCCATGCATAAAGCTACAATGACGTAGGC